>VXBN01007787.1:283740-417912 GCA_013397395.1 Sinosuthora webbiana
CGAGCGGCAGCGCTGCGGGGAGCGCCGAGCCGGGGCCACAGCAGGGCAGCTGGCCGCGATGGAGTAGATTTAGATTGAGCCAGAATTATATATAGATGTATATATATCTTCATATAGAATGCATGTCTCCCCGAGGAGAGGGGTAGGGGACGGATGCTCCAAGCGCAGGGATGCGAGGCGGGTGGGCAGCTCCCGGTTGCCGGGCGCAGGCTGTTCCGCGGGGCCGCGGCCCCTGCCCGGAGGGTGCCCAGCGCTGCGCGGCCTCCCGCAGCCCCCTCCCGGCCCGGCACCGCGGGACGCCCCCGCAGGTAAGGGCGCGGGGCTGTGCTCGCTGCCGCTCCTCCAACTTCAGCGACGGGGGGCGGCGCGGGGGCAGCGCGCCGAAGCGGGAGGTGCAAGGAATGCCCCTTCCTCCTGCCACACGCTCGAGCCTGGGACATGATCCGTGTTTGAGGAGCGAAATGGAAATGCCAGGTTTTTATCCCCGCGCTGGGGACGAGGTGGTGGGGAAGAAAAGTGGTACAGCAGAACCTTTTCTTGTTTTGTTTTGTTCTAGCTTTCAATGAAATCTAATTCATAAATTGGACATGCTCAGGCTCAGAAGACTAATTCATCCCCTAAAACAAACGCATCAGTGATTGCAGGCACCCAAACGTGACAAGCGTCTCAATATACCGAGGATCCAGAGAAAACAAATTCATTCAGGAGCCTGAAACGTAATTAAAACTACTGCCAAGAAAATGAGTTGAGAGCAGGATGTTACCAAGATTATTAAGTTGCTGCGGGGCTGAGGCACGGACCGCTATACTGATACATACATCTGTATGATCAGTCTTTGGATCATGGGAGGAAGAGCGATTCCTGGAGGTCGCCGTCTTGCAAGCGCAAGCCTGGTAACGGCGCGCCGTGGCCGCATCCTGCTCCCGAGATGGCAGCGGCGAGCCCGGGGGCTCGGCGGGGAAGGAGCGGGCCCCCGCCGCCGGCAGAGCGGCCGCAAAGGGGCCGGCGGCGCCCGTACCGCCGGCACCGGCTACCGCATCCCTGTCATGTGTATTCAGCACACTTTTTATAACCATCACCTGTACGTGCGCTAGTAGATGCTCCTGATGCTGAGCAGTGCTTGCTTGCAGGAGCGATCGCTGCAATGTATTTATTCAATGGAGAAAGCGGTTTTTTTTCATGCGGACCACAGTACGGCAAGAACTGCTCAACGCTAAGGAGTAGGAAATACAGATAAGGGGGCTGGGGCGGCAGAAGGGAGAGGGAACACAGTATAGATGGAGCAGAGTGAAAGGGAAGGAAGCTGAAATGGAAATGATATGAACAAGAATCCCTGTTGATCCACACGCATCAACAACCCCCTATTCAGCGGTAGTTACAAGCGGAGCATTCGAAGAGGGAAGAGCAGGGGGTAAATAAAACAAGATATGCTTTTTAAAAATAGATCACTTGTTAACTACTCTTACTTACAGTCCTTGTCTTAAATATGCAATTTCACACTGATCAATGCAGAATGATATATACTATACTCTGCATTTCACGTAATAAAAACACTTAATCCAGATAATTGGCTTCTGGGACAGAGATCAATAGAAATGTTCCTTATTTGACTACGTTAGCAAGTCAAAATTAATTCTAATTTACATTTGCTTCAAATCAATATGCACTTAGTGACTTACACAGGCTCTTTAAAAAGTTAAGCACCTATATTGACCAGAGTCATATATATGTCAGTAACAAGTACATGTGTGGGAATTAGAGAGGGGGAAAGTGTTACTGCAGAACCAAGTCTCTGACTTTCATAGAGGAAAGGAGGCTAAATTTATTTGTGTTTGAGAAGTGCTTTGGCGTCCTAGCCTAAAACCTGTAGAAATATGCAGCTATTAATCCCACGATTTATGCAGGCACCCAAACACCAGTCAGCTGCACTCCAAGCACTTGGGAACAGGCTTGCCTCCTACTTTAGTTTGTACAGCAAGGTCTTGACCTCAGCTGGGGTGCCTCTGGATGCTATTTTAGTAATAGAAAAATAGTAATATAAAATATTAAAACTCTAAACCCAGTGAATTGGACAAGTTACAAAATTTCCTGTGAAATCCGAGAGCAAATGCTCTGAATGCAGAAAAGGATCCAGTCCCAGCCAAGAGAGGGAGAGGGGAAAAGACAAGAGACCAGAATACAATAAACCAGACCAACTGAAATAGTCCCTAAAAACAGACAGAAGACTACAGTCAGAAAACAAAAACAAACCAGAAAAATACACAGAAGAAATCTCAACTACTATAAAATCTGACATGTAACATGCAAAGTACAATGAGACCTAAATGGATCCACCACAGCAAAGAGGATTGCAGCTTCAGTAGCATCTCTGCAAGATGAAAAATTGCCACATCAAAACTTCTTTGTGTCTGGTTTTAATTCAGGTGGCATTAGCTTTTCTTTCACATTATTTGCATTTTTTTTCCTTTCTCTTCCCACTTCTTTTTTTCCAGAAAAAAAAAAAATCCCAACAACTTTGGCTTGGATTATGTTTTTTATAACAATTACTTTTTCTCCTATGATTTCCCCTCCTTCCAAACAAGCTATCAATGGTACATTTCTAAGCCCAGTACAAATGAGACCACTCCTTTCAATCCATTCTACGTTTGCAATCGGGGGAGCACTGACACTTTGCAGTGGGTGCACATTGTTTAGATGCAGCAATCAGCACTAAAAGGCCAATCCTTTTGCCAACATTTGGCATGTTAAGAATGTTCCAAGCTACTGTGATATTCCATCATTATCGTAGGGGGCTACTCATGACACATTATTCCACAAGATACCACTGGATTTACAGTGCCCACAGAAGAATGACATCTCAACAGAAATATGCCGGGTAAAAACGCAACTCAAACAACAGCCACACAGTCACAGTTCAACTCTGTGGCAACAGATGTGATTCTGTGCACGTCTCAGATGGTTCTTTCCACCTTTGCAAACCACTGTGGTGGTTTTAAGCTGACTTCTCACGAGTTACTGCTGTGCTCATTTCTGTTGTCCAAATGAAGATAGCATCAAACCCGTACCAAATGGGTTTTGCTATGACAGGAGAGCAGCTGGAGTAACGCTCCAAAAACTGCATTGCAATTAGAAACACAGAACTTCCTAGAAAGGTGAACCGAAAGGCTTGTGCAGTGCCACACTCAGAGCCTTGTGCCCAGGGCTCTGTCCCTCTGTGCTGCCACAACAGGAATGAAGCACATTTTGAAAGACATCATCAGAACCACGGCTGCAGGATATGCCTAGATCTGGAAAGCACCTCACATTTACAAAACTGCTTCATAAGCAGGATCAAGACTTTTATCATAGCCTATGTTCAGAATAAATGGAGGGCTTTAAGATTTCAGTGTTTATTGAGTGTTCTCCCAAGTTTCACCCATTTACTATAGCTAAACAGGCTTCCCCACATAAAAGTGGGTATATATCTATTTGTGTACATGTAGCAATGATTTATTCCTTCTAAAAGCAAATGGAACTCCTCTGTATCAGTTAAACAGGTGTAAAGAAGCAGCTAATATCCCCAATTGTTAGCTGCTCAGTCTAGGGAGTTGGAAGAATGAAAACAACAAAATATCTTAAATGCACAGGGTAACAATCTCCCTTCCCTCCCCAATAGCCAAGATGTCTACTGTTAACACACCCACAAAAAAGTGCAATTACTTATTCTAAAATGCCATGAAATTCAACAGCTGTGCTTCTCTTCAGAAACAGAAATGCAAAACCTCAAGCCTAACTTAATTCCAAAGTTTGTGGATGCCTATGTTTAAAAATTCATTTTGTCATCCTGTTGTGGTGACAGCCTGAGGTTTCATTTGCTTTATTGAAGCTTCCTTTAGCTTATTAAAACCACCTTTTCTCTTTTCATGGTTGATAGCATAGTATGATAATCTTGCAGGAGTAAATGGATTAGAACCTGCAAGAAGAGGCTGCTGAATTATAGAATTCTTTGCAGGACAGTTGACATTCTTGATTAATTTGTTGTGTGCCTACTAACAAGATGAAACTTTGCTACAGTGAACGCTTTATTTGGACTGACATGCCTTTTAAGATGCCCTAAAAAAGGCAAAACATTGTTATTTCCATATTTTTTACCTAATTTAATTCAGCAGAGTACACACAGACTAGATGTGATTTAATTTGTACTTACTTTTGCCTAATTTCATCCCTTCAGTATCTATTGCCTCTTGATAAGCTTCATATATACTTCTCTACTCTTCTCTTTCAACTGTGACTTTTCACACCCTATTTTTCTTTAATGGGCATTTTCTTTACAATAGACAAGGGTGTCTATAGGCCTTTCCAGCCTCCTACGTTTTTATAGTTGCATAAATGCACTCTTTATGTAGTGCAAGGCAAATTGTATCAGTGTTGGTAAATGTAATAACTATTTTGGCATTTGTATTTAATTAACACCGATTTAGAAGAAAAGGAATCTCTTTATTCACAACATTTTAATATCACCAATATGTGTTTTATTGAGAACTTTAACACAGAGGTGAGCAAAGAATCCTTTGCTTTTACTCTAAGGGATAGGAGTGTAACTCATAGTTACAAGAAAACACCTTTCTCCTGCATTTCTAAGCAAGCCTCTTGTCATTATATCCACTGCACACTAACTGGAAAAGGCTAAACTCTGTAAGTTTGTTTTCCTGAGCAGAGATCCTTCCTTAAAAAAAAAAAAAAGGAAGCAAGGTAGGTATGGTTGCCACCTTTGTTACAGTACAGTTGTGTAAGAATGCAGGCTCTCCAAGTAAAGGTGTCTGTCAATTGTTCCTAATTTAATAGTAGCCATATCAAGATAATCTTGGAACTAACTTCACTGGCATTCATCTGAGGGAAAAAAACAATTTACAAGATTCTCCAATATAAAACCATCTCCAGGGGAACTCCATTCAAAAACATCTTGCATGCCTCATTGATCCATCCACATAGTACACACAGTCCAGTCTCATGAGCTGCTCAATGAACTGCCTATTACAGATAATGAGACATTGCTAGGACAGCTGTCCTCTGCCATCACAGCCACCCAAAGAGACAGACACATCCCAAAAGGAAAATCACAACAGGGAAAGCCCCAGATGCCATTCCTTGTGCAGCCTCCATAAATACATCCTGACCAATCTCACAGGTAGGAACAGGCCAAGAATGACACCTATCTTTTACAGATACTTCACTATGAATACGTATCCCAGGACTTCCACTATTATAAAACTTCCCAACACCTGACGGTACAAATATATCCTTGCTTTCTTCGAGTCAATTGAAGCTGCAGGGTGGTTATGCCAGACGGAGGAAGAAGAAAGCCACTAGAATTTAACCTGCAGTTCACCTCAGCTGGGTGGAGATTCTGGAGAAGTCACATTCCTGCTTCTTCTCACTTTACCCATCTAGGCAGTAACAAAACCAGTAAAGTAGATGCTGCTGCATGGTGAAGCAGAGAACCAGAAAAGTCTGAAAACATACATTTAAAAAGTTCTGCCCTCCAGCCAAGACCCAGTAACTGATCTCGTGTTTGTTCCTGCTTCACTGCAAACTCCAAGAAGTGATGTAAGCAGAAATATTTTGCTACAAGCCAGAAACTTGAACGCTGCCCTTTCTGCGTCTCAGTCAAAGAATAGGGACCTTTTCAACTGCACTAATTCAGTCCTTTGCCATCACTAAATACTGATGCAGTTTGTGCGTGTAGAGTCCTCTGAAAGCCTCACCATGGAAAGTACTCTAAGGGAAAAGTAATTTTACCTTAAAAAAATCCCTGGTCTTTCTCAGCAGTCCATTCTAAACCATATTATGTTTAGTGACTGTCTTACAATGGGACATTTCTAATAGCCTCCCTTTGTCTTGCAATGCTGTGTCATGGAGTTGGTGGCTTGGGATTTTTGTTTGGGGTGGGGTTTGTTTGTTTTCCGCTGTGTTTCTGCAACCATTAGTACAAACGAGGTACAGAATTGGCCTTCTCAGTGACCCCATTAGCATTAAAGGCAGTCACACACAGAATATATTCTCCCAGGGATCTGTGTGGTCTTTGGGAAAAGATTCCCTCTAATGGACTTCATAATTCATGCTCATGTTTCCAGGAAGGGTTGAAATGAAGATTTTTTTTAGCAGAAACTCCAGCTTCTCATGGTATGCCTGACTTAAAATATTATTCTGCCAAAGCCTTTGCTTGTTGTATTTTTTGTCCCTTAGAGGAAAGAAGAAAAAAAAAAAAAAAGGAAAGAAAAAAATCAAGCCAAGGAGTAGGGTCAAGTGTCATGGTATGTCTTAAATTTCCTACTCAAAGAAGGGGATAGTTTTTTAAAGGCAGTGCGATCCAGCCATTGGAGCAGAGGGGCCATGATTCCTGGGCTCCATTCCCACCACAGTCACCGATTCATTTCATGACTAATTGAGTGGACTGTTGCATGAACATTGTATTCAGTTCTCAATTTAAGGGTGAACAAGAACATCAAGTTCCTTTCCTCAGTTCCTGCACTCACTCAGCTGTCCTACTTCTCTAGGAGGTATAGGGGAAACACAGTAGGTTTCTTTTTGGCTCGTCAAACAAGTAATTTTAAGTAATTTCAAATTTGTAGATCCTACATAGTTTAGGGGAAAAGGTTGTCTTATTTTAAATAAATTCAAACAGAAAACGCTCTTTATAGTGCTTGAGACCAACCCATTCCACTCAACTGAATTTAAGTGAGTCTACATGCAAATTTTCAGTATCCAAGCTCCACCGCTGACCTGAGTGACACGACTTCAGATGTCTAATGATTTCTTTTCCTTTCAAAATTTTAACCATGGTGGGGAGGGTTATGTGAAATACAGGACAATAGCTTATATTGAGATGGATATGGAAAGCTCTAGACACAAACCCACCCAGAGCTACAAGCTGGTTATACTCTCCTCTAAGTTACATTCAAGTAATCTCTTCTATTCTGCTAGAGTAAGCACCTGAACTAGGTCTCCCACACGAGAAAGGGGTGTCCTGATGACTAGGTGTTGGAAAATGAGTGGGGGAAGAATATAAACCTCTTCTGAGAAAGAAAAAAAAAAAAAGTAAAAACCACCTTGAAATATTTCCATATGGCCTGGTGAGAAAGAGGGAGAGAAGAAAAAAAAGAAAAGCACACTGCTTCCTTTCTACTTTTGGCTGTAGAAGGTGTTTGTGTGCAAGAACAGCTTTCTAACCCAGGTTTCCCCATGTCAAGAAGTTTGTTTATGTCAGGTAGATTTTCTGTTGGCATTTTATGCTGCTCCCTGAAAAGGAACTATTTCTATGAACACTCCCAGGCATTCACAACCCTTCCAATGGTTTGAGTCATGTAAACCACATCTTAGTGGTGCCTCATCCCTTCAACACCTCTCCCCTGCCATTCACACAGCCTGGGCTGAAAACATAAGTGTATCATAGATCCGTTTGCCATAGTTTATATGGTGGCCAGTGGAAATAGGAAACCCAGGACCACCTGACTTTGCACCAGTGGGATGTTATTGCCACAGTGTAGATGTCCAAGCTACAGAAAAAGTACAAATCAGTTTAAGAGCTCCAAAATAATTTGGCTCCTGGTACACAACACCTGACAGCACTGGAAACAATGACCTCTCTTACTGATTCTTATTCCAAGTGAACTTGAAGCTATTACTCCACATACTTGACTCAACAGTTCTGAGAAAGAGTATAAAAAAGCCCAAATATTTTTTCCAGTCTTCTGAAAACTTAGAGATATTGCAGTGAGGGGTTTATGAAAGGGGCAGGGAGGATAAAAAACAGGCACCATTTTAAGCATCCAGCACTCCATGAGTCACAGTCCCTGTCACTGCACCCTAATGAAACTTCATTGACTAACAGTTTCTAAAGTTCCCACATTCTCCAATGTCATCATAATGTCACTAAATACACTTTTACCTTGCTCCCAGTCTAAACTGTGCTGCACTATAGAGCAATATATTTTACTACATTTTACTACAGCTACATGCTATTCAGCTGAATGCAAGTCTGCAGTGGAAATAGCTTTGTTTGCTGCAGTGTTGTATTATCACACATGACTAGACCAGGCAACATTGATTCTTAAGCAATGGCATTGATTACAACTCTAATTTTTAAAATGCTGGCAGGATTCAGCCCTTAGATAAGCACTTCAAGACCAAATTTGAATTGCATTTCCCAGCAGCTCTCCTTTTTTTTTACAGAGACTATATAATAGAATTACAAATAATGCTACTGACTTCAACATGTACTGAGGATTTACACCATCATGGTTTCAGTAGTAGAAGCTTTTAGTACTTCACACTTACACAACTATAATATGATTTAGATTATTGTTTTCAAAATGCAAAATCTTTTTTTTCCCCTTCACTAGCTAAAAAAAGATGCTTGTTTTCCAGAGAGATAAACTTATTAAATTGATCTGACCTTTCAGAGCATAGTAAGGTACGGATTTCTATTCCCTGGAAACATAGGAAGATTCTTCATGTACTGCTCTGAGTTGTGTAAGAGTCCACAATCAAGTAAGAAAAGCACCCTTGGAAGAACACTTTACATTAAATAAATTATGCAGGGTAAGGGGGCAAGGGACAAAACAAACAAACAAACAAACCCCACCCTCAAACCCAAAATATATCCTTACACATACATTTTAAGTTACAATCTTGAGGATATGCAATCATTACAGAGTTTTCATGCTCTCAAGCAGCCCTCCAGATTTATCAACACCTCGTCATTGCTTGACCAGTTTCCATGGGGTAGTTCCTGCCCTATTGCAAACATAACCTTTAAATACCTCTTCAAGATTTCTTTGCAGATTGTGCTTTTGTTTTCCCAAGCTGGTAAAAACCTCCTAGCTATCTAATTGGTTTGCCAGCTTAATCCCAGTTTGCATTGGGTTGTTTGTAACAATGCACAAGGACCATGCTTTTCCACTTCTGGTTTTCTCCTGCAGGAATACAGGGAAGCACATCGATGCCATCAGCTGTGCTGGTCTATCTGCAGATCCACAAAACCTCTTGTTCAAGTAGCCAAACATCCTTTTCCTCACACAGTACATGGTGAAAACACAAGAGCAGCCCAACTTTCCCCTTCATGCCACAAGCTCCTCGCTTCACTCAGGACTTACAAGCACCAAAATACAAAAATCACAGGTGATACAGAGTGATCTTGGTGTCCTGTGTTACAATAAAGCAAGATTCTGTTTCTGAGCCTTGTTTGGAACACTATCTCTACATTGTTGTTAGTCATTTAAGATTTTGATGGACTTACCATTATTGATAAATTACATTTTACCTTTCTCCCTGTTTTGATCAGAGATCTTTGACCTCACCACCTACTTGGGCTTATTAAGACAGGTTTCCCTCTCAAGCAGCAGATTTATAGACAGGATCTAAAGAAATCCAGTGGAAACACCAAGTGAAGATGCATCCATTATTTAATGATTTCACACAGTTCCCATCATTCACCAAATAAAATGCCTTTAGGAGAGACAGGTGGCATAGCAGCACTTGCCATCTTATTGTTTACTCCAGGCCTCTCTTTCCAGCCTGCATTCATGGACGTCCCTTAATTAAGTGCAAACCAGTTAAAATAAATGAATAAAAGCCACAACTGCTCTACCACCTTCTTCTCTGTCAACTGAATTAACCAGGCTTACAGAAAGGGGCTCAGGAAAATCAGCAGCAAATGCAATAGCCCTCGTGAACCCCCAAAACCTTTTGCATTTAGTTTAGGACAGTCCACGCTACAAAATTACTTCCGCCCCCTCCCCACCCGTCCTCAGCACTGGGCAAAGTCAAAATTGCCATGCAAAAGAGAAGAAAACCAGAGTGGCCTGGCATCACCACAGTGAAATGTCACTTCTGCACATGTTCCTTGTTCCACTGCCAGGGGTCCTTACCCCACCCAGCAGAATGCAGCTGCTCTCAGCGCTGCTATACCATGGGGAGCAGCTGGAGAGTTTTGCTTCAGTCACTCCTCTACTGCCACTCTTGGCACCTACTTGGATCTCTTTTGAAAGCTGGGACTAGCTGCAAACTAGCTACTGATCACCTTTGCCTTACACACACAAAAGAAGCCTCTTAATAAATACATTGCAGACACCTCTTAGCGAACTTTACCTCCCTCTAATTCCACACTGAAGAGCCATTAAAGAAAGGCACAATTATAACAAGACATACGCCTGCAAAACCCTGCTTCTTTGTGCACTTTATCCATTCACAGTTATCCGTCCTCTCCTCCATTTAGGAATACAAACCTCGTAACTTTGTTTTCCTAACCTGACAAGCATATGTAATTGCCAGGTGCAATACTTGACTCAAGAGATATCTTTTCCTACTCATGTTTTTCCTTTCAGTCCAGCATACCCAAGGCACTCAATTCAACAAAATTTTGGCAATGCCTCATATATGTCAATAATGTAGAATTTTCCTTTTCTCTGTTCAAAGTGAAAGTGGATATGGATGCATGGATTTTGTGTCCTAATCTGAGATGAATTTTGAATTATCATCTCAGCTCAGCGTTGTTTTCAGCAGAAGCATTTCTGGCCCCAGAAGCCAAAACCCTCCATCAGCAACATAATTCCTTTTCTTTTTGCCCACCCATACACATCATTGCCTGACTACAAAATCACAGAAGCAGTGATAAAAATCTGTCGGGTCCTTCAGAGTCACAGATAATCTGCCAATCATGCACTCACATTTATCTAGAGTGTTACTAACAAAAAACACCAGTTCAGCAGTTTCCATTATGTGGCTCCAGACCCTGGCTCTGTAAGCCAACCACAGAACCAATTGCCACTAGATGGAGAACAATCCCTGGATTTGTCTAAGGGTGTCAAGTAGACAGAAACTGCAATCTCCCCTGTTCCCTACTGAGCTTAAGAGAGTGGTTCCTGCATGCCACCTGCTAACCAGGTACACAGGCACAGGTTGGCAGCACCTCTGTCCCTTGGTGGCAGCCATCTGTTCAATTCCATCAGTCTTGGGCTCCATATTTGAATGTGCTTTAATATGGCCTCAGAGGATGCATTTTAAAACAGAGTGAATGATTTCTTCTGCTTAGACTTCTAAGTGCTGGAGCGGAAGTTCTCACTCTCTGCAGTTAGGAGTGAATCATGTGGATTTGTGTGCACAGGATGAAAACATGCTTCTGTTGACGAAGGTGGCAACACAGCAGCTCAAACGATTTTCCATTAGCACACAATCAGACTTTATATTGCTTATAGAGGAGAAACAAATTCAGAATACTGACGGAGTCTAAAAGGGACTCCTGAACACTGGTGGCGAAACAAAAACAAGAGGCAAGCAAATTTCTCATCTCTTGGTTTCTGTAACCTTGAGCTCATCTTGCTGCTATGTAGTGGAATAAATCTGAACTGTGCAATTATGGATTTGATTTCAAGGCTGAACAAGAAAAAAAAAATCTAAATAACTATAGTTGTTCTAAGCTAATTCACTGTACAGTTTTACTAAACTAAAGATGGAATAATGCAATGAAAAAATTGAGTGAACAGTTACAATTAAACCAATAGGTTCAAAGACTCAGATCATTAAATTAATACAGCTAGTGATAACCAAATCAGCTCACAAGAAGAATAAGCTTTCTAGCTCACAGGAAAAAGAATTAATTGCTTTGGATTAATGCTAGAGAGGGAGAGTTTAAAGGGAGAGTGAAATGCCTTTTAGCACAAGGCCACAGCCAGCACCAGCTTCTCTGTAGCTCACAAACCATACTGGCAAGCAGCACAGGCAGCAGCTCAGGATGCTGTTTCAGATTTCAAGAGACAATAAAGCATAGGTGAGGAAACAAAGCCAAATGGCCAAGAATGGGCCCGACCTCAATCTGAGTAGCTCAGATTTTCACCTCTCCAGCTCTTTTTCATTTTCCCCACCAGTGAAAAGTGTATCAAGAATATCCTTGCAAAAAGTATGGCTGCCTCTAGTACTTTGATAAGGATATATAGGTTACAACAGAATCCATCTTTCTATAGCTCCTTGCTCTAAAAAGACAACAGGAATATAAAAATCAATCCTTTGTTTATGATTTAATGATCACACTCATAGACAAGGGCGGCCAACTGGTTGACTGCACAAGAACTGAGTGTGAGGGCTGAGTGGGAGGGCTCATCCCGGGGACAGCCCAGGCTCTGGACTCGTTTTCCAGGCCACGGCCCTGGTGGGATTAACACAGTCCTCTATGGCCACAGCACAGCCTCTGGCTTGGAGGAGGGGCCTGGAGGAGCCACCTCAGCTTTCGGGCCAGGAGAGTGGCTGCACCAAAAGCACTGTAGTGTAAGCTCAAGTTTCACCCATAAAAAGCCATTCATGGCCACAGGTCCAAGTCACAGCTCTGTGATCATTTTTCATGCATTTTGACTAACAGACAAATAGTCAATAATGAAACTATTATCGGGCTACTGGTCTCACTCCTCATTAAGACAAAGAGGCAGTTTTATTCCTTTCATGACATCATCTGCTGTCAAAAACCGCAAAACAATTAATTATTTTTTTTAAAAAGCTTCCCTTTGTATGTTCGCAAGAATTTTTCCTCACATAAATGTGTATTTTCTAGAATAAAATAAAGAAATATTCAAAATAAGTGTGACTCTCTATGTGTACATATCAACCCCAGAATGTCACAAACCAAAATAAATGCTGGTAAGAACCATGTCTCCCTTCTTGAGAGCTGAGGAAGTCTCAGATGACCTGTAATCTGGGGAGAGATTAACCTTTGCTGAAGAATCACTAGGAACTGCTGATGCAAAACCAAAACCTCTTCACCAACAAGGCATTAAATAAACTGACAGGGCTCTGAATGTGCAAGGAAAGGAAATGTAAGAAATAATGAGGGTTCTTTTCTGTGTAGTACCTTCTCTGCTCCAGAGCACACTTTTGATTTGCTGATCTATTTTCTTTTAACAAGATGGTTTAGTTCATTACTTCTTACATGACTAAAAGCAGCACACTGCTTTTCTTCTACAGAAGACAGTAAATAACATTAAGGGAGTGATATGAGAGAAGGTAGAGCAACTTTACAACAGAAAGAACCTCATAATCACAGGATACAGGATAATAATCTTAAGGCACCATCATGATAAAAAGCAGTTTTTATGTAACACCCTTTTGGACTGCTTTTTCTACATTCCAAATGCTCCCATAACCATCTTTTCACATCTCTCCTGCACAGCTGGTTACACCATCCACAGGCAATCTCTGTCTACCTGGCATTATTATTATTTTTAAAGCAATTTCTTTCACTTCCTTTCAATTAAGACTTATGCTGTACCTAATTGCCAGTTACCACCCTCCCTTCTAGCAAAACAAAATCCAATTTCTAACCATTTGAAATCTATCCTCAATGAAAACAACAATATAATCATAATACCAATATATGCACATCACAGGAATATGAAAGCAGAAAACCAAAAAAAAAAAAAGTGGGTGCTACTTGAGTTCTCTGTCCCACTTGAAATGTTAACTCACAGATGAGCATAGTCTTATGATAATAACATCAGATATATTATGTGCAGAACTACCAGCAAGAGGCATAAAAGGTATTAGTTGCTTGCTTATGATTAATAAAGTAGTTAAAAAAGAAGGAATATTATTCTTGCTGGGTGCTCATTATGCATTTGATAATCTCTATTTATAGGACAATGAAGCATGAGGCTTATAAAATGCCATCTGTTGGTTTCTTTTTAATGTATAGGATTTCTGACTCCAGGAGCTGCAGTTCAGCAGTGTTGATAGTGCTACAGCATGCAATACTAATGCCTTTGGTTACAAGAAGTTGAGCCATTAAACATCAAGAAGCAGGTTGGGTACACATCCTGAATAGTGTAACTCCTATCTTCTTATTCTAATCTACTCAAAAAGCAATTTATACTTTCATGTAATTGATTTTGCTCAGTCATTTAAATAGCACAACACACACAAAATTATATATTGCAATGATCCACAAATGTGACAGAAGTGATTTTGTTCTTTGATCTCCACAAGAGAAGGCGTCTCATGAGAGAAGCTCCGAGAGATCCATAACAACTTCAGGAAAAATAGCAACTACTTTTTTATCTAAAAAATTAAACAAAACCACAGGCAAAAAGGAAAAGTCTTTCTTAGAACAGAGAGAGTTAGAATCAGATATGTCTGCATTAGATTTGTCAGTACATAAAGGATGAATTTTTCTTACACATTAACCATGAAAATAAAACATTCATAATAAAGGTCAATATTAGAGTGCATCAGCTCTAGTGAGTTTGACTGTCATTGACTTCTATTCCTAATTAAGTCATCAAATGGCCCAATATCCAGATCTTAGGTTCCCTTAGAGCATAATCTTCTGGTTTTAATGCAATTAATGAAATAGTGATTGATTTTTTTGAAGTGGGTCACTGGTATCCATATCAGCATAAAGTTGGAGGGGTTTATATCCCTGGTTTAATTAGGACTTCTGCCTCCAATAGAACTCAAACACTCAGCTGTTCACAGGGCAAGCAAACACAGGAAGGAATAGCTAAGCACTGTCAGGGACAATTTATACTTTGGCAGTTTCTTAGGGAGATCAACCTACAATTTCTGTTCCCACTTTCAATTGCTTTCACCTCTGCAGTCTGTGCTGTTGCCTCAGCCTTCACCCCTGCCCTGCCACAGCTCCTCATTGTGTTCCTCTGTCAGAATCTGTCAGATAACTGGGAGCAACAGCTGCCCAGGATAGGAACTGTCATCTTTGTATTTCTCTACAGCACTTTGACAAAGCAGTTTGATGTCTGAACCAACAGGATTATAATGCCTTCCATCCCAGAACACAGGATTTGCTTCCCCCTCAGAGGCCAAAGAAATGGTAGAAATCCCTGCCTTGCTACCAAAAACGAGGTCACTGTGTTAAGCTTAAGACAGGTTGATGTAAATATTTGACGGAAAATTGAAAAATTTTGACAAAAACTTTGCGTGTGATTTTTTTCATACACCAAGAGCAACATGTGATGTTTATAGCCTGTACTCATTCAGGCTAAGAAAGGCCATCAAGAACAGCAACAACTCAAACAAACAAAAAATAGAAACAACAACAACACCACAAAAAGCTGTTTCATGAAAGGACACCCAAACAACTTCCAATATCTGTCTTTTCAGTGATGCACCCAAAAGGCAAACTGGTGTTCTCCTTTCTCTCTGAGACACAGCATACAGTAAGCACTGGAATTTTGCCAGAAGATCAAGACTAAATGCAAATGGACTGTGGGTTTTGAGCTGGGCATGGAGAAGTTCCTACTTGTGTCATATAAGGAAAACATACAGTTTTTCTAGTCAATCCACCATCAGCGAGGTATTCTTATAAAAGTCCAAGAGTCTTAAACTAATGCCAGAGAAATTTAGCAGGACATCATGGCAATTCAGTAAACCATATGTCATCAAAAATCACAGCAACCTCAGTTCACAAAATGTAATTCAGTAACAAGATGAGGAACAATGAATAATATCAAGAACGGCTGAGATGAGGATATCAAATGGCACAAATAAGTCTAAAATGAAAATTTAAAAATATTCCCTGCAATTAACTTAAAGGGCACTATTCAAAGTTTGTTCACACTCATAAATTAATGGTGGTTATCTCAAGTTGCAGCAAATAAATAACCAATGTACCCACATGCTGAAATCTCTTTCAAGTAGAACACAAATAGATATTGTTTTCACCACTTTGGGGAATATATAGTCATGATTCATCTGATGCTTGCTAATAATATCTCTTTTCCCCCCTCCTCTCATTTGTTAGGTTAAAGGCTGCTCTCGTATCATTTACCACAGAGTATTTTAGTAGTAACTACTGGTAAGGTTGTTAGAGCAATGTTACAGGTTATGCAACATTTTTTCATCCCTACATTCCACTTTGTTCTTTTGCAGTAGCTTAGAGTCCCTGTTTGCTTTGTCTTTAAAAAGTCACAGGATTCCCCCTAAATGGAGCCCTAGAGGATGATAATATCCACTATGAGCCTGGAGAGACGGGTCTCTAGAGGAATTTTGCATCGCTTTAATTAAATTGTTCTAAAGGTCACCAAGGTGCACACAGATATCAATTAGCCAATAAATACTGAGTGGTTCCCATGGAACTGGAAATTCTAATCAACTTTCAGAAGCCCAGAAATTAAACAGTTATGAAAGTTGGATTTTTTTTTAAGTTGATCTGAAGGGAAAGGCAAATAGGAGCTTGTACATTTCCAGAAAGAAAGGGGATGCACATTAGCACCATACAGTCCAACTCTAGAGTAGCATGTTCCAAAGATGAAAAGCAAAGTACCAGGGAGTTTATTTACAGGGTGTACCTTGAGCCTTGTCAAGTTGAACCAGCGAGGCAAAGAGCACACACAGAGCTCCCTTTGGCTGAAAACCCTGCTCAGGCAGAAACTTGCTGCCTTGATCTCCCCCTCACTCTCTTCAAGGGCTCCCAAAAACAGCAAAGTGGAGCCATCTGGTTAACACACTTCCTTCCCACACATCCTTTTCCCTCAGCCCCTGCACATTACACTTTCGAACCTGCCATCCCTTAGACCTCTCATCTCGAAAAACGTGACTCTTCTGTCAATTCTGCCTTTGATCACTTGCTCTAAAGAGACAGGATGCAGGGATCCAACAGCCCAAGCAGTGCTGACAGCCACTATTGTTTGGCATCTTTAATCATTCCCAAAGACAGTTTCATTATGGGTGTCTACAACTCAGTGACCTTTAATACACAACTCAAGTCTTTCTTTTCAGGCAGGCAGTATTAATTGCTGATCAGACACTCTCAGGTGTATGAAAAGATAATTGAAGCACTTATTTCAAATCCTAAGAAGTGAAAAATGTGTATTTTATTTTCAAATTATGAGTGATCATGGTTAAGTGGCTTAAAGAAAGCCATTATTTATTTGAAAGTTTTACGTGTTTTACAAAAAAAGCCATTCTGAAAAACAGTTCTAATGTGGCCATCTCTCTCACTTTATTTTCACAAGTTTAAATCACAGCTGCATTGGGAGACATTTGTTTCTGCTGATACCTTCAGACAGCATGGCAGCCCAAGTCACCAAATGGGAGCAGGAAACAGGATCACTCAACCAGTTCCTTGAAACAGATCTTTTATTTGCAATACATAGTTTAACAACCAAAATAGACCAGGCTGTTAGTTACTTTAGGCATCAACACAAATTGTTTAACAGGTTATGAAGCACGATTTCCATAACAGTGGTCACACAGATCCTACAACCTTTTATATGGAGAGAACCTTTTATATGGCTCTTGGATCTAGCCACCATAGGTAGACTTATATGCCACGCTACGCTTCACTGTGAGACAGTTCACAAAGCACATCAGAGAATTTCTAAATTAATTTCCTAATTTCATATTATACAGCTGATGCAAAAAAAAAAAAAATTTCAGAAGAAAATGCAAAAAACTCTCTTAATTTAAGAAAAAGGGCAACTGAGTTTCCCAATAGTAAGATAAAACTATATTATATTCTCAAATAACCATTGCTAATCATAAAGCATATCCCAAAATGGCTCAGTTCCTTATGCACTTAGTTTCAGCAGATTTTCATTTGCCTTTTTTAAACTCTTTAGCAAGTTCAGTTTAAACTCTGTTATTCAATGAACATAATTAAAAAAAAAAATCTTCAGGCTCCTGACATGTGTGGCAAACACATGCTTTAAAAAAAAAGGCACGACTCTATCCATGTGTGCCATGTGCTGGACTACCTTCTAGGCAGAAAAATAGAATGGACTTGTTCAGGGAAGCCCAGCAGCAAAGCTTTGCAGTCCCCAGGGAAACATTGATTCTGTACTAGGAAATCTGTGGAGTCCTAGACTAACTATAAAAATGTTTCATAGTCACAGACCTGGAGCTTAGAAAACCCAGTGTCTTCCAAGAAATTGTTCCTTATTTTCTTTTCCTGCATATAAATATTGCGTAATTTAAAGGAATTTACCTCCAGAGGAAGAAAAAATATTAATATTTCAGGCTTGTAGTTCAAATACAACATTTAGAGGCAACACTAACACAAGGATGTTTGGAAGGAAAACTCTGAGTATTTATCCATAAATCCACAACCTAATCTTGTTGGTGTGAGTTCTCCCTCTGTAAAGGAATAAATAAGGTGGAGTTAATTTTTTTAACAGTGACTCTATGAGGTTTATGTTCCAAAATCCCTATCCAAACACAGCTTAGACAGAATTTACACCTTGAAGTCCAAACTAGGATTCTTTGAAATGGAATATTCTATATAATCAGATAGGCCTCCATGTAGAGACATGCATTATCTAAGGTACAGCAATTCAGAACCAAGTTTAGATGTTAAACAACTGGAATCCAACAGTATTTGCCTCCAGAGTTCTGATTCATCTCTAGCAGTGGCAGATATACAATCAGGACATTTCATAGCTGCCTTTCAAAACCTTATCAGAACCCCACAGTTCAGTAGTTTTAATATAAATAGTGCATCATCAACTAAGTATTGAAATAAGCATTTCACCACTACCCATCATCAGCCTCATTTCAGCGCAGGGTAGGTCATCAACATTTTGACTCAGCCCAATTTCAGGAGCACTTAATGCATAAGTGCCACATATCCTAAATTAGTTCCACATGGAGCTTCCTCCTCCTGAATGACAGGCAGAACCTTGCTGAAGACACTTGGGGCTCAGACAGGATGTTCCAGAGAGATGTCAGTGCAGTCAGGAGAAAGAAAAAAGTGAGGTGCAGGAGGAACACCATGTTTGTGTACCATGGCCTGTTCCCAATGCAGAACACTTGGAGTTTTGTGTGACATTCCATAGGATGCTTCCTAATGCATATGGTGAGTTTGAAGTCCTAGGCTGAGTTAATAAATTTTTTTTTTTTGAAGTGATGAAGTTTAGTTCTTCTTCAACTCCTAGGTAATATTGTGTTCTAATAATTTTAGGAGGTATGACCTTGAGAGTAATGCAGCAGTGAGTAAACTTGAAGTCTTTCAGCAGCTGTGCATTCTTTCCCCCTTTCTGAAATGGAAATTATGATATCTCTAGTTCTAATCATGTTAATAGTTATAAAAAAGTGCCTGGCATTACAAATACAGATAACTGTTTTTCCTCTAAATCCTTTTTACTTTTTTTTACTTACTAATTTTACTTCTATTTTATTTCATTGTTACCAGGTTTACAATATAATTTTCATGATTTTTCCAGGCTAGCTTTCTCTGTTTCAAGTTAAATCATCATCATTTGTGGCCGTCCATTTACCTCAAGTGAAATAATTTTCCAATAGTGCTGCTATCTTTAAAGGTCTGTTTTTTTTCCATTCCCCACTCCCAGGAAGAAGTCATCACCTAACTACACACACAGACACATATTGAATGATCAGGTGAAGTTTACAGGCAAAAAAATCCACTTTGCTCCAACATATTTTTTGAGCAACATTCTTCAAAGTTCAAAAAACAAACCTTAACAACAAACAGAACAAAGAAGTCTCTGTCCAAAACAGCACCGAAAGGAATGTTGCCTTTAGTATGAAAGCCCCCCCACAAAACGAAGTTGGAACTCTTTTAGTGCATTTCTACTCATGCTATTACCAAGCTAACACATGATGAACATGATTGTAGTGGCACTACATGGCCAGCAGGTAGATGAGAAATCTGAAACAGTGCCCTGGCTGCTCTCCTGGCCCTGAACCTGTTCCAGCTACTTACTGACTCACTAAAATCCTAGGGGGGAAACCCAAAGTTCAGCACCTTTTCCCTTTGAATCTATATAGTATCTTTCTAAAGAAGTCCTGAGGACAACTGTCAAACTCTTGGCCAGCAGTGACCATCAGGAAAGACTGGCTGAACACAGTTTTGAAAAGAGCACACTTCACAAGCCACCACCAGAGTACAGCAAAATAACCAACCAACATTCCATCTCCGCTCTCAAGGCAGATGGTGAAACTGCTCTTAGCATATATATGCCTTCCCTGCACCTGACCCTTGTATTCTAGGTATGGATTTTGAATAATCCAAGGGACATCTCAGCTAATTATCTCTTTCTAGTGATGGATGAGAATCAGATGTCTTGTAATAATGCTGCTATTATTAGCTTGATTGGCTGCCTTTGATACTCTCACAAAAGCATACAGGTTATCTCTAATCTGATTTATCTTGTCCAGAAAATAAATTGACTTCCTCAGAGTAGGAAGGCCTCAGAGTTGAGTCACCTACACACCTCATCAGGCAGCAATAGGGCCTGTCCCTCAAGTGAGAAATCAAGCTCCAGTAAAGCATCTCACTCTCTCAGTTCTTCCCACAGCTGGCAGAAAGGTTGAGGGGAGGTGGGAACAAGCTGAATAAGTTTTCTGTTGTCCAATACTAAGCACAGTAAACATGTTATATTTACTTTTGAAAGCAAATGTCACGTTGAGACTTTTCTTTTTTAATGTAGTGCCAGTGAAATGGTCTGACCAGATTTATCCATATCTTTTCCCTCTCCCCTCCCAAAATACTTCATGATGTCTCATCACACAGATTCACTTAAGTCAGTCATACATTTTCAGGGTGAGAATTTAGAAAAAAAATTTAAAACAGAGTGAATGATAAAGACTTTGATGCAGTTTAGCTTTTCAAAGGTTTCATATTTTCACTTCAGATGATGTTCCTGTCATGGCCCTTTTTTTTTCCCCACTAGAGATTTCACAGTTTGAAGTGTTTGGTCAGTGGCAGGGGGCCTGGGGAGGAAACACAGATGCCACTGTTTCTTGTGTACTGACATATATCAGCTTTACAGCTATACCTCATCCAAATTTCATGGTTTACCTTCAGATTACAGCCCCACCCTTGCTGGGACAAAGATGCAGGTGAACAGGAGACAGGCACCTTTCAGGTAAAACTAAGGGAATCACAGAGCACTGCTAGAAGAGTGAGGTGGCTGTGCTCCTCCAAGAAAAGGGACCAAGTTGTTGAGTTAATTTCAGCAACAGCCTGCTCAGCTTTTCCTACCATCTGTATTTTGAACGCAGACTTTCCCGTTGTTACCTACACTTTCATCACCTCGAGACTGAGGTTGTTACCAACACATCCCAGATGGGACTCCATCTGAGCATGGTGGCATGACTGAAGCAGGGTTAGATACCTCGCTGCCATGTGCTGATGTCAGTGCACAAGTGACAGCTCTGACTGAACTCATCTAGCAGCTGAAGTTGAAGGTGCTGATCAAGATCAGCACAGCCTTACATGGCAAAAGCCCATCCCTCCAAAGAAATTATTTTAGTCCATCTGCCATGTTCCTACAACTGTGGGGAGCCAGCCAAGCAAGCTGAATGCTGCTTCCACAACTACCACAGGTGTCTGCCCATGTGGACCAGGCATCCTTCAGAACTGGCCTCTTGCCCAAAGGAATTTCTGGATGAATTGCAGAAAACAACAATGCATTAAGGCTTCTGACAGATAAAGTTTGCATTTTCCAGAATAAAAGAAGGGTAGAAAAGAGTTTAAGTGCTTGCTGGTTTCATTTTAAATCTAAAATAAATAAGAATGCCTTAAACTGTGTCCACTGCTAACATCCAATTTAGATGCACGTTAACACATTCTTCTGGGGGTTTTATCAACATATAAACTTCTCAGAAACCCAAATCTGTTCTTTTATACAGAATTATTTCAAGAAAATCTCGCAGCGATGCATCTGGTTCATCTGCTCCCTTCCTGGTAAATACCAAGCCCTTTTTAAAAATAGAGACATTTTGGATGGAAGGCTGGGAAGCTACAGTGCAACAGTGCCATCCCCCGTCTGCAAAAGTCATTGTCTCTGTCTCGGGGAAGCGGAGGACGGAGAGGCTCCACCTGTGCCTGCTGTGCCGGCATGGAAGGGAACCGGAGAGCAGCAACACAAGCGCCACGTGCTTCGTGGGAACGGCTGGGGAATTCCTCCCTACAAGCTCGGTTCTGAAAGAAGTTTCTTTCTAGCTAGTGCCATCGACTTCGTGTCAAAATAAATTTCAAAGCATTCCACAAATTATACATTGAAACTCCGTTTTCATATTATGCAGCATGCAGTCTGGGGGAGGGAAAGCATTTTGCATCTTTTTGTAGTAAGCAGAAAGGAGGAAATTCCCACACAGTTCTAGACATCCCTGAAGAAAATCTGTTCATCTATTCCACTGCTTTGCATGTCCACTTCTGTTTCTACTGGAAGCAAGAAGCACTTCTTACTAAATGTCTACCCAAGCACTGCACCAGCTATAACACCCCACAGCTCAACATTCAGAGTTTAAAACCCAAATTAGAATGAAATATTGCAACACAAAGAAGGGGTCCAAAGAAGGGTTGGAAGAAGTGGGCAGAGGTATACCCAAAGGTATTTCTCCACAGAATTGTGGATGCTGTTGTGTATCCACAGCATGTTTCATTTACAGGACTGCTGCAGGGGCTTGCATGGACTAAAAGCATGTGCAAGACACAATTACAGTTCAAAATCTGAACCCTTCTTTTTTTGTCTCTTCCTAGATGCTTACTTTCATCCTGTCCATGGTATCAGGACAAGAAGAAGAAACTGAAATTAAGCAACAACGTACCCATGTCAATAGTTACTCAGAGTAACTAATTCCCTGCATTTAGCAGGAAAAACTCAGGCTAACCATTCTTTGCTAGCATTAGGAACAACGTAAGTGCTGTCTACAAGTGTCGTCTTCTCTGAAGGTTTAGAAAGAAAAATTCCCAACAAACAAAAATCCCCATGCCACACAACTAATGTATTGCACCATTAGTGCCTATTTCTTAAACATCTCTCAGTTAAGTGCAAGTAAAGCCAGAGCCATTTGCACAATCTCCTCCAATCTCTTCCTCCTGCAGAACAGAACTAAATCAGTTCTGCAGACCAAGAGCAGGCCTCCCTTCTAACCAGGGGGAAGTCTTCATCTCTCACCTGCCATCGATCCTCTCCTACAGGCTACAATAAAATTACTTCAAAGAAAAGTTAAATCACAAATGTCAGAGGTCCCTGGTTACCTTGTTTCAATAACAGTTCAAACCCATCTTTAAAGCAGCTGCAAACTGACTTGTTGTGTTTTCTCATATCAACTTTATTATGGTGACTTTGACTGAATAGGCCCAGGGAATTAGAGCCTTTTAAATCACTGAAGTCCAAAGTATTGCCTCTTACAATTGGTCTCTTGAGAAACTGCTACTGCAACCTAACTGCAGATTTTGCAGTTCGTATGCAGCTGCCCTGTGGTCCCCTTGCTTCATTAGGATACATAAATTGTCAGTGACCTTCTACCTTTTTTTTTCTACACCCACATTGTGCCTTCTACTGGGGACCAGTGATGGGACTTCACTGGGACCTGGTCATCCCTGCCAAGCCAGGTCCCACATGGCCTTTTCAGGGCAACAGAAGAAAAGCTTACAAGGAAAAGCAGAAAAGAAGCTTTGCCCTTTATTCACTGCTGTCCCTAGAATACTTTCAAGAACCCTCAGCTTTCTTCTTGGTGGTTACGGGTCCTTGTATTAAAATGATTAAAATGTATTAAAATGATCTTCTAGATAATCACCCTGCAGGAGAGGTTCAGTTTACTATTAATGTTCCAGTTCTAATCTGCAGCTGGTATTAACTCAAAGCTCATAAAGTGACTCCATGGGGGACATGATAAAAATGACAGACACATTGCCTGAAATATTTTATTTCTTATTTTCATAAGCCTGAAATATTTTATTAGAATCCTATCTATATTAGAAGCAGAGTCTGATAGCTATCTAATGTCTGAGCTTCCACTAAGCAAGTCAGCTTCCACTTTGTTGTGAACGGGTTATTTTAATCAAAACTAACTTGCTAGAGCCTTTTCACAGAATAAATCGGGGGGCACAGGACATGACACAAAAAACAAACAAACAAAAAAAAAATCTAACCTCTGAACTTAATAGATTGTCAGTTAGCACATAGTAGTTAACTTCATCTTAGACATATCTGGACATCTGTATGTTTTTTGAAGACTGATGTGATCTCTTCCACCCCAAATATTTTGCAATTACCTTGATTTAATGATGTGTGGCTAACAACTGGTTTTAACTGTTGTGAAAGCTCACAGCAGCTAGTGGCTTAGTGGAAAGCCACAGACAGCAAGATAAGATCAACCTACCCAAATAAAGAGAAATCAATGACCAGTATCACATAAGCAAAAAATACCCAGCTACAGACAAGCTGATATGACTGAGAATTAGCTATGTGACCTATCCCAAAGAAACAAGTTTATCAGTTATAATTTAATGAGGAAAGATTGCTATGGGAGTCACCAGGTGGTGCTGTTAAAAATGCACATTTTAATAGAGAAATTATGTCTACTTTTGAAGAGATACTGTGCTATTAAGCTCTCTTTATGTTTAGGTGTAATCTTGGAGCAGAATTATTCTCGGAAGAAATAGTCAGTATTTGACTATTTGACCAAGTCTCCCGAGAGGCACTTCCTTATGCCATACTCCTGAGATCCCCTGCTCCTACACTGAATTTATAGGAAGTCTTGCTTAATTTATACTAAGCAAATACACAGATTTTGCCACTAACATAGGGAAAATTGACTTATGCAGCTCCAGCTTCAGGATAAAACTGAAGAACAAGATTAAACCCAAAATATGTCCTGAATCTAAGAGAGAGCAAATTATTTCCACCAAGTGAACAGAATTACCTGGTTAGTTCTGAGACTTTCCTCTTTGTGTGATGTTCCCTTATAGAACATGCCTATATTGTCATTTCCTAATGGGCTAAAAGGATGGGCTAAAAAGTGGTTATTAAACAGAAGAGAGACCATTACTTGAGATATGGGATCTTTGGTTTTGCACCTTACAGTAGGTCTTTTTAAGTTCTGACCACAAGCAGCCTAAGCACAATCCTCACTGAAGACAGCTTAAAACTAAGGCCTACATGAAGATGCAACTTTCCTTAGTTCAGTATTTCGAGTTATGGTGTGCCTATAACAATTATCCTGGCAAAGGCATGGAAGGACTTTATTGCTGTCCAATTAACATACTTAGAAACAACTCATTCCAAAGCAGCTTTTCTTTCTACTCCCTAGGAATAGAACCCCATACAACTGGAGTGGTACAAAAGTGACATTTGGAACCAGGATCATGGAAATTCTTCTTTGGTGTCTTCTGTTGTAAAATTAATATACATGACACCACTGAAAAAAAAAAATGTAAAGAACTCCACCACCTTAGCAAACTGGAGAAATGTTTCAGAAGAGAAAGTAAAATGCGGAACATCTTCCAGCAGATTCCTTGCTATATATTTATTGCTGCTATTTGAAAAGTGAAGAAAAGTATTTCCTAAGGAACCATTCATATGAATCTTATATGGGCAATTCATTTTCACACTCTCTTGATTCTGGGTAGGATACTGTTATTTTTGCGCTGGGTAGAACAAGGTCTACTTCAAGCCACTTCTCAAAGAGTGCAATTTCCTTCGAAGCTAAAGGAATCTTGCTGGCAGAGAGCTTCACTTCCAAAAGATGGCAAGATAAAGCCAGCATGATGGAAGAGAAAAATATCCTGTGAGTATGGCATGTGCCTCTATGTTTCATCTTTAAAATATGTGTATCGTGCTAGTAGTGACAGATTCTTCTCCAGGAAATAGGAAGTTCTTACTGCAGAATCTACTAGAAGCATTAAAAAAATGAAAACTATTTTAATTTTTTTTTAATTAGAAAAAAAAAAAATTCCTACTCTCTGCTACCAGGATGTTCACAGAATATTTAAAACTGCATCACAGAATAAGTCAATTTAGATTTAATTAGGAAACACCAGCCCCCTTACAGCAGTCACATTATTCTCATGTAAAGTGCCACAGGATCTTTCATGGCTTTATATGAAAGGTCAAGGATTTAACTGCACATTTTCTAGTCACTAAGGTGTAGTATAACAAAGGTAGAAAAAAACACCCAATCCTCTCCAACTGGCATCCAAAGTTTTTTGTTCATCCTTAATGTCAAAATATTTCAAGTGCATTATCTGTCAGCCCCAACTGGAAATATTTACAGATCCTGAAAATCAAGTTTGCAAGAAGCCTTTTTTTGTATCATTAAAGATACTAGCACAGAGTTACAGCTGTGCTTACACTGTCTCAGCCAGGACTCCAAGCATGTCCCTTCTGCCATGGCCAGTGGCACTGTCATTCTCTATTTTATGCCAACAACAGGAATCTGAGACTTCCCTGGGTTGGTGGAGATATTTTAATACTTTATTATTATTATTTTATTTTAAATTTTATTATAACAAGGCAAAGGAACAAAGATTAAAAAAAAAAAAAAAAAAGGCAAGTAGTTTATTTCCTAAAATCTTATTTAGGTTTTCTTTAAAATGCCATACAACTCCCTGTGTTTTTAAACATAGGCTCCCCCCAGCTCACTACTAGCATTTAATTAATAAACTTCACAGTTTGCTGCTTGAACTTCTCAGCAAGTCAGAGTTTTACTTTCACCCTCTCTGTAGACTACCTTTCATGCCATCAACAGCTCCCTTCTTTCCAGTTAACCTCATTTAGGCCAATTCCAACATAGCTCCATGCTCAGACATTAGGTCAGCCTGCTAAGCAGATCCAAACGACAGGGGCCATTAAAACCACACCTGGATTAATGACTCCAGCAGTAACTGCATCAGAAAAAGGCAGGTCATCTTCATTTTTGTATTATGCCAAAGCAGAATTTCAGGCCACCAACTTAAGTGATTTTTAAAAGAGCAAAAGATCTATAGCCAACATACACAACACTGGGCCATAAAAAGTAATTTCTAAGTGTCCAGTGAGAAGTTAGAACAACAATTTTCATATAGGAAAGAGCTTAGGAACACATGCCTTTAAGAAATCTTCTCTAGCAGGTCAATTTTAAGAAAGTAAGCCTACCAAGAACCTTCTGCAAGAACGGTTGTCCTACCTCCTACTTGACAATAAATCACTTCAGATGGTAGTAAAAGAGCCTAAGGGTCCAATATTGAAGATCCCAGATCCTCAAAAAAAAAAAAAAAATTAAAAGGAGGAAAGGACATTGCTCTCTTCTCCCTTCTTGGCTGGAAACATCCAAGCCACAAAGAGAACACAATAACCTAGCCCTCAACTAGGGACTGGCTCTAACTGGGAAGCTGTAATTCTTTTTCAGTGGTTACATTCTTCAAGGAAACAAGAACATCCCTTTATGGCAAAGTACTGAAGCAGCACATTTTTCTACTTTTACTGTTTACAATCTTGGCTCACTGCCAAATCTCAGGAGAGCAAACAGCCTGGCTGCTGACTGCACTACCACACCTGAGATAATTAAATACTTGGTATCATCCCATACTTTCAGACCACTCTGTGGTCCACAGAATAAACTCAAAGTCACTAAACTTTACAAGAGATGTGATGGGGAAATATTGATCAAATGGAGACTTTCTAGTGCACAGCCTGACTTTAAAAGTTGCAAATGTAAGAAATCCTATGTTCATATCACACTAAACAGATGTTCTTAAGTCCAGATACATTTAATTGCTAATAAAAATCCCCACAGATGGAGGAAAAAAAAAAAAGAAAACAAACACCAGCCAAACCACAAAGGCTGCCATCCTTCTCTGTCCTAAGGGAAAACATATCCCACAAGCTCTGTAACCTAGAATGCTGATTTAAATACTACTTTTGAGGATAGCGAATAGCATAAAGCACTTAAATACTTTTTGAAGCCTTCATTTGTAGCACTTACCATAAAGTGTAGCACACAGTGTTGTATCGATACCGTTTTCCTTCCACTTTAAACAAAATGAACCCCCAAGCTTCTCCTGAAAGGCTCCCAATGCATGTATCAATCACGCTCACATGCACATCACTTTCAAAGCTGTCATTCCGTGTGCCGATTTCAAGTATTGATCTAACACTTCACACAGCCCACTCTGGCATTTACCTCAATTGTCAGTCGTTGCAATAATTCCCAGAAACTGAGTGAAAAATAACTCTGCTATGGCTTTAGAGCACGCAGCCTAAGATCCAATATTTAAATTCAAATGGCAATAAGATCAAAAGCCCTGGTAAGCTTTCTTCATTTTGGTAGAGCCACTTGCAGATGCTGATGTTCCTGAGCACAACCAAAGGTGGCAACTGCAGCTGATATTTTTCTCTCAAACCACACTGTGAACAAAAAGTCATTCCATAATTTCCCATGTTCTCTGTAGTTCTCCAAAACATATTAGTATGCAGTTTAAGTATTGATCTGTAAGGTCTGTGAAATTCATGTTACTTCAGACAACAGAGGGGAGAAAAAGCAATGCAGAAAACAAGGCAATGATCACTATTTCCTTCTCACTCCCTTCACACCAAACCCTCAGAATGAAGAATCCCTAAGAAACCCAACTCATTAAGTGGTCCATTCACACCAAAAATCCCCCCCAAAATCTTCTTGCCAGGCTGTGAATAATTGTACATAATACACTTCTCAAAGAAGCCTGTAGCCATGTGATGGCAACCTGTACTCTCAGAGGTGATTTTCTACTCCACAAGAAAAAAAAGTAGAAATGGCACACCGATACTGGCACATATACAATACATTAAGTTCCATGCAACTTATTTTATATCTCAACAGCAATGCAAACACATTGGAAAAACTTCACCCCTGCTGAAAACTGTTAAGCACTTCTTGTATATCTGCAGTGTTTATCCTGCCAGTAAAGAAACTGCCTTTGCTAAGGAGTTTTAGATCTATGTACGAGTCATGATAATCAAGTTACTGGAATTGAAAACTCTTTTCTAGCAGTAAATGTGAAAAAGACAATTGAGTTTCCAAGCAACGATTCTGCTACTGAGACTCACAGATGCTGAGCAGGAAGGCTGAGAAATTGCAAGATTCAACATATGGTAATAGAAAGCCCTACTTAAGCAACCATAAACTGTATTTGCTTCTGCAAAGATAAAGCAGAGCTGGGGCTTTATTTTATACACCATCCAATAATTTGTTTGTTTGGAGTTGGTTTGGGTTTACCTTTCAAAGGTGTGCTTTAGTGCAGTGCCAGACTGACATGCTCCCAAATGAGTGTCCTTTCCTGTTAGTGGGACAGCCTTGGACACAAGTAACACTAACTCCCTGCCACTGCCTACACCTTGCCAAAGGATCACAGTTAAAAGGGCTGGGGGACTCCAGCATCCAAACCAAGCTTTTCTAGTGGACTTATGGAACGCATGATGCCTCTGACATGCAGCTCTCTGAAGTCTTTTAAACTCTTCCATTAGACCTGGCAACAATGCATTCCCTGACTCCCCAGCTCAGTCCCATCACCTCAGCTGCTCCATCCAGCTGCTTCTGTGAGGCTGCAGGTTGTCTCCTGCAGAAGCAACTGTTCTCCACAGGCTCTAAGTTATCTACAGCCCCTGTGTGAAATATCCCACGTGTTGCAATCCTCCGGTATGGTCAGTGTTCCACCAGGCATTGTGCACAATTGCTTCTCCTTAGGCAGCTTGCCAACCTCCCATAGCGTACACTCTCTTTCTACAGACTAGGTACTATAAAAATAGGGGAAAAAACCCCAAACAAACAAATCAGTCACAAATGCCTAATTCACTTATTTCAAATGAGAGCTATAAGAGCTATAACCTTTATCTCTTAAAAACAGCCAAAACCAAATACCCAGAATAAAACCTAAAAACAAACAAGCAAAATGAAAAAAACAAAAACTCATTCTACCCTCTCATTTTACACTTTCTCTACACTTTTTAAATGAAACCAGAACTGGAAGTCAGAGAAGAACAGAAAGGCAACACAAGAGACCTTAAATCAGATGTCCCAACAGGAGCTGTGCAGACACACATATACAGTCCATACCCCTGGGGGTTACATCTTCACACCTCAGTTTTGCCCCACACAAACTCTTCCTCAAAAATCAATAGGACAACACAATGCAGAGAGTAAGGCAATAAGCCTACAAAATATTCAATGTAAGTAAGGTGGGATTAGGTAGGATTAATTTTTGCTTCCACACTCCTACTTTTTCCTGTTTTAGAGAGGAAAAACACCTTGACAGGATGAAATAATTGCAACCCCCTTCAACATTCAGGTTTTATCTCTGTTTTGAAATAAAAGAAGCAATGTTAGTTTAAGACCAGACTAAAAGGCAGAGCAAAAGAAAATACATAACATAACTCTGCTCACAGCACAGCAAACAGAATTTGAATTCTCCGCCTTTGAAACATGAAGTAACTATAAATCCCACCAGGAGAAGGGCATTTGCTGACAGAGATTGTAGACAGCAGGTGTTAAATTACTTACTGTCCATTGCCAGGAATACAAATGTACTGAGAATTACATTCCGAAAAATAATAAACCAATAAAAGAACAGAGTTCAAACTGACTCCCTGGGAAATGATGTAAACTAACCAAGATAACACTTCACAGATCACAGTTCTTTCCAGACTGGCTAGGGGATGTTTGCCCAGCATGTCTTTCACATTACATTAACCTGAGACTCATTTTTACAAACACCATATTTAGATAAGCAAGTAAAAAAAAAAAAGAAAACCCAAACTACAAACACACAGGATCCCCTGCAAATAAGCAGGTAATGACTGTTAATTATTCATGGTGTGCAGTTACAGAGCAAATGGAATCCCAAATCTGTTCTTATGCACATACACAAAAATCCTAAAAGCCGGTCCTGTTCTACACATAGAGGGTATACACACCATATCAAATATGTCCACAACTTGCTTGTCACCATATGAGAACTGTGTTTTTCCCAAATGGTTACCACTGTGATAATCCACCTTCAGGTTCCCACTCATTTTGATAACACAGTCCACAGCACTGCCCTATTCAAAACAACACATCCAAGTGCCTAAAGCAGATAATTGTATGGATAAGCTTCCATTGCCTCTTGGGGATAAAAGTGCTGCAGCTGGGTGGGTATCAATTGTAATGCACAGGTGTAACCCCTCACAGAGCAAGCTACATAGGAGGAGTGACAGTAACAGAACATCCATCAAGGGTGGGGCTGTTTTATTTTTGAAAGGAGTAGGAGGAGAACAGAAGGCACTTAGGGAAAGCATTTGGGTTTATGAACACATGCAGGTTATTCCTGCAATGTCCTTCAGTAAGAGATCACCAACAAGAACCTTTTTTCTGTGAAGTTGGCAGTGCCTGGTGTCTCCCTGGTTACACTGCACAGTGCCTCTCATTACCGTTTCAGCACATCTTAACTTTTTGCCCCTACAGAGATATAGAAATCTTTACAGAAACTGGTCACATATTTCTGCAATATCATTTTTTAATCTTGCACCCAATAAATATTTGTTTTTGTTAGTGCCGCTAGCCGAGTGGCATTTGATAAACAATGAATACTGCAGCAGAGTTTTCTCATCAATCAAGCTATATAAAAGGCAAATCCAGAAATTTAATCTCCTGTTGCTGCAAGCTGTCTAAACACAGTGCTTTTAAACAAGACAGTTTTGTTCCAAGAGTACACACTCCATCCAAGTCTTGTCATTAATTTGAAAAATTACATGCATGATTCCCAACCCCTGGGAAACACAAAGCTATCTCACAACTATCCTTTAGAGCTGAACTTCTTCTAAACAGAGTTGAAATGATCCCTAACACAATAGGTTTCAAAGTAGAAAAATAAAATTTAAAATCCATCAAATGATTTCTTAAATGGTTCCTGATTTCTTAAAGGTCTTCTTTGTTGGGTGGTTTTGTTTTGAGAAAGGTCTAGACTCTAATTTCAAATTTAAACGCAGGTCAACCAACTCAAAACTAATTCCTAAGTCACACCTATTACAAAGGCTTGATGTTTTCAAAACAAAACAAAAAAAACCATGCATTTTTTTTTCCTCTGCTTTTCTAAAGCAGAAGGGAACTCCAAGTATTGAAGCCACTTATAGATAATTTTTCATCACAGAGGGTCAAGAGTCTGTTCAATGTCTTTAAGTGACCAGAGCACTTGCTGACACTGGACTGGACTGCTCTATTCAAACAGTGTGCAAACGGTTGTGCTGTATCCCCAAGTCTGTCCTGCAGGACAGAGATGCTCCTGGGACTACAACAGGAAAGTCAGTCCAGAGAAGATGGGAAAGAAGGCCATTAGAGAAATCTGGGGCAACCTTCCAAGGAGCAAAGGGGGCAAAGACCCAGCCTAACTCAACCTAAAGTAGTCTCAGTTTATTACAAGGATTGTATTCCACAACTGCTGAAATTCAGCAGCCCCTTCAGTCCAAAAAGATATTTCTCTCCCCAGGTTATATCACAAACTCACTAGGCCTTTAGATGAAGAATTTTCATAAACTGAGCAGTTTTTTTCAATTTGTCTGAAGCTCAAGTTGATGTTTACTGCAATGTCATCATCCTCTGGTGAAGAGAGCTGGTGATGTCCTAAAGAGAACCAAGCAGCTGTTCAGTACTGACAGGTTCTACTGGATTCAAACTGATGATCAAGTGTGGAAGTAAAAGTCTACTATTTTATTAATCCTTCAGGCATCCCCGTGTGCCTATTCCTTTATCTCCTGCCCTCTGCAGTAAAGAGAAGTTAGGAAAGGATAACTTGCTTTGAAGTTATACATCATTCATGCATTATGTAGAAATCCCTTTTATTTTGATTTGTAAAAGTTAAAATCTCTCCTGACCTGAAAATGGGAACCCAAGACCTTTTGAATTTTTCATCATGGAAATACACTGTAACAAATTAACTTTTTAATCCATTTCCCTTTTCAAACAAATTTTAAAATGTAAAGTACTTCACACTAAATGTACTGCCATGCAGAACATTTCCATCCAAGAATGACAGAGTGTCTTTCAGAATGATTCAAAATAAACAATCCATTAGTAAGAATGGCATCATTTCCTAAGGTGTTAACTAACGGGAGAGTGAGTGCAAAAGCTGAATTTCCATTTAGCAAAACAGAAAAGATTAATTTCAAGCATCAAATTCATCTGCTCCTTTCTGGAGAGGAAGAAAGAAATTTAGGTGGAACAAAAGTTCCATGCATACGCAAGAAATTTTTTCAAACACTTTTGTCCATAACAGCAGAAGATCAAGTGGCTATTTTGACTTAATTTTCACTATTATTCAGGGTATGGGTGCAGAAGTAGTTTAAGAATACAGTGAGAGGGGATGGAAAAGAAGCGCATAACGAAATGAGAAAAGCCCTATTGACCCTCATCCCTATCTCATTTGCAAATCAAAAAGGGAAGAATGAAGGCAAAAAAGATAGTCTAGAAGCAGCCAAGTGAAGCAGGATTGTTCTGTGCTACCTGGGACAACACTGCTTGTCTATGATCTGGGAATATGCCCATGCTGACAGGCCAGTCACAGGTAATCCCACTTAGGGTCCACATAAATACTTCATTCTACCAGCTGCCCTTTATTTCTTGCACTGAAACATCCCAGAAGAAGAGACATCCTAGGTGAAAGAAGACATAGGAATTACTGTCCTGGGAGATAAGATTTCAATCCCAGGATCCATGTGCATGTTCCCAATGGGACAGAACTCACCACCATTAGTCAGTGCTGCAGTAATCGCTTCTCTGAGAAAGCCCCGACACAGGAATGAACACCAAGGTGAGAATTTTGAATTCTGCTTGTAATCCACGTCTCTTTTCCTTACTGTACTCAGGTAATATTTCAACCGGCTCACAATATGACAATGCATTTTTCAAGTTATTTTGATCTGGTCAGGCATCTGATATAGTGATTATTTCGTAACCTTAAATTTGCTGGAATAGTCATACACACTGCCAAGAGCTAGACAGGGTTTGTCTGTGTAACTAGAGAGAATGTAGCATGTGACTATTTCAAAGCAGTATTTGCAAGGTGTGTTTTCCCCTCCCCCTTGATTCAAAATAAAGGTTACAACCATAAGCCTCTATGAACCTTATTTCATAGTGAATGCAAAAAACTAGGTTAAAGCATTATTAAGCTTGTACAGATAGGCTCATAAATACCCCATGAAAAAGAGAGCTGAACATGAAAAAAGCCCATTCTTTTTCTTTGTCTGGCCTGATGATCTACTCTACATAGAAGCATAATTCTTATAAACAAGCAAACAAAAAGTTATTTAATGTAACATAATTATGAACCTGAGGACTCTCCTAAAGAACATTCAAAAGGGCAGAATTGGACAATGCATTTGCCCTTTAGCACCTTGTAATCCATGCAGCACAAAGCTTATTTCACATTAGTATAACATAGTGCTTTTTTAATATAGTAGACATAAAGAACAGAATGAGAGAGGCCCCAATATTCCTGACATGAAGTGGCCAGCTATTACCTCAAAAATACCTTTACCAATGTAACAAGCTTTTTAAGAATATAATTAAAGTAGCATGCATCTTCTACACGTACTGGATCCCATTCAAGGATGAGATTTTCCCCAAGACTTTAAAGAAATTTTCAACCCTGGGTGGCAATCCCAACTGTACCATCCTTTTATAACACACACTGAGTACGATTAAGAAAAGTTTGTAATTGAAACCCACCTGAAGTTATTGCTGGACTTTCTTTACAAGGTAAAATGTTTCTTTTAAGTATGATCCAGGCCCCTCTGTGCCAGAGGCTGGCATAGCTTTAAGGCAAACACTAAATAAGGTAACGGGTCAGAAGTCCCTCTGACAGCAGCAACAAACCAAAAGTGCCTTACCTACCTGCAGCCAGCCCTCTTCACACTGCTCTATTTGCCAGGCAAGGAGGTTTAAACCAGGTTAACTGGCAGCAGCAGAAGCCGCTCACAGTAAAGACAATACTGAGACGTTTCAAAGGAACGCCGAAGTCTTTGGGTGTATCCAGCAATAGGCTCAATTACAGCAATCCTGCTCTAAAGGGCCCCACGCGCAGCTCATCCTGGCATCAGAAGACTCAGGCCATGGCAAAGCACGTGCTGGATACAGCCTGTGCTAATGGCACAACTGTCCTCGACAAAAAGTTGGCATTTTAATAAAATGGATGACACAGCTTTAATGGTCTACTCTCCCTTAGGCTTTTTATACAAACAGCAGGTCAGAAAAGAAATCCTGCTTCAGCGACACGCTGTAGACATGCAACAAGTGGAATCAGAATGCAACATGGGCATGCAGTTTGTTATCTTCCCTATCAGCATCTTACCAACAACTCACATTCCCGAAGTGATAGCTGTAAATGCGATTAACATTCTTTCCTTCCCTCATGAGAAATACCTCTGCCTTTTTTCAATTTCACAGAGAAATTTTTAAGCTCTGGATATGCATCATATAATTTATCCACCTGATCCTTCTTGGCCAAGAAATAATGCTCTTCGTGATAAACAGTTTCATAATGTAAAATGTAGTAGACAGACATGGTGCAATTCTGAAGCCTTCTTTAATGGAGTTACTCACTGCAGGTGCCCTAGGGAGGGGCAGCCCCTACCAGGAGACAGCTATGATCTCTACTCCCTGTCACTGGGCAGGATATTAATTCTTTATCAGTAAGTATTTGAGGGGACTTTGCCAGCTAAATAGGTTTTGAACTCGCAGTGCACTCGGGAGGGATTCATACCTACTCTTACCTTTTTTCCTCAGAGCTGCAAATGGCACCAAAACACAAACAGGAACAGGATTAAGCAGCAGCTGAGTGCAGATTTTGTAGTTGAGGGAAATGAGGAGTCCTATTAGGCAAACGTGAAACTACAAACTGAGTTGCACAGGAGTGAATTTGCACTTGATATAATTAACTCTGTGGAAAGCACAAACAAGAGTACCTGGACGGAAAAAAATAGCTAATATCATAGCTAGCACTGCCAGTGTGCATCAGATCTGACCATCAATATTATATATTCCCTAGGACTCGAGAAACTATGAATAAAAACTAAGGGCAAAGGATAGGCCACCCTCATTAGAAAGCCAGGTAATTTGCACTCAAATGCTTGAGTTTTAGCACCTGTGACCTGCTGAGCAAAGGAAACAGGTGGAAGAGTTAAATACAAGCCCTTCATACAGTATAATTTAGAATTTTTGCCTTCCCTTGTGAAATTCTCTGCATTTATATCCCTCAGGTAAAAATATCCAAGCTAATATAAGGTAAAAATGAAAAATAGTGTTAGCTCTTTCTTGTGTTGCTTGTGCAGTTAGAAATGTAAATAATTGCGACAATTTGTTTGGGAGATTACGAGCTCGAAGTTCTGTGTAAGTCAGAACTAAATAGTTCCTAAGTCAGTACTTATGTAGTTTTGTTATCAGTACAGAGACTTTTGTTTCCCCCTATGTTACAATCTCTCATCTTGAATTGTTACTACCCAGCACTCATCTCCCTATCACAATCTGCAGCAGCCAAGTGATAAGATTCCTTGCTTACCTTCAAGAATGCCAATTGTTCGTCTGTCAGTGCTCAGGTTTTATCTGGTTCAGCGGCAGTGAAATTGAGCTCTGGGAGGAGGGAGCCTGCATGATGTGAGAGCAGTTTGATGCAAGGACAGCAGTATTTTTGTGATTGAGAAGTCATCACTTACTATCCATTGGAGTCACCTGTGAGCATAGAGGAGAAGCTGATGACCTGATGAGGGACAGTCTGACTGCAGATTTCCTGTGCACAGAGAGCTGTGAATATGTTCAGTGATTCTCAGATTCTGCCTGTATCCCACATGTGCTCTGCAGAGTAGAAACAGTAAAACACACATTACTTTTCAAGCCACATTGCTCTCTGCAGGAAAGCAAGCTGTTCAAGACTTCTCACAGGCTCTCAATAGGTAGGTTGGTTTGTTTGTTTAAATATATTTGAAACCAGAAATTTTCATCTGTAGCTTGTTAGAAGTTTTTGTATGGAGTTAATTTAGTGGGTGATTTCATCATTGGAGGGGTAAATGCACTCAGACAGACAAAGGCAGATAAAGCAATGCTAAGAAATTAAAGCAGCTGTGGATATAGAATAAAAAGGTAACACAAATAAAAGTCCATAATTCCAAGGAAAGAAAAGGCACCAATACATGAAGGAGGATGATTCTCAGATGGATAATTTAATCACACTTTTTGCAGATGAACTGTGTAAACCAGGGGGAAAAAAACTAAAAAACCACAAATAGGGAGACATATTTCTTGAAATGCAAAGTAAAGATGCTGAATATTGAAAAAAAAAAAGAAAAAAAACCTCCCTAGTTTTTCAAATGCTTGAATAAAATTGGAAAGCAAGAATAAACAAAAATAAAATAATTTCAGTTTCAAATGCAGTAGTCCCATAAGCTTTAAGGGAGCTCAGTCCTGAAATCATTCCATTTAACTTTCTCCTTATGAAGAAATAAAATAAATGACACAACTTTTCTTGCCCCCAATACCCAAGATATTTCATCTGTTCTAGACAGATAGTAATTCTTATCTTAACTGCAAGCTTATGAGATTTGTATTGCTCCAGTTAAACACAGAACAGCATCCCATGTCAGTGGAATGGTAGGGATGAAAGCACCAGAACTGAAGAGCTTGTACTACAGGTGGGATCACTAAATTCATGGCATTCACCACCACATGCTGCTGCACCAAATAAAAAGGCTGAGTCCTCACAGTGTACTTAAGGGGCCTGTGAAATCGGGATCACTGCTCCTGTCTGCTGAAGCATTTATTACCCTTGCACTTCTCACATCTTACAGGTGGATTTATTCTACCCTCATCCTGCAGAGGGAAAACTGAGACACCAAGTAGAGTAAATAAGCCCCTGAAGGGAACAGAGGTGCTTGGTAGCTTGAGTTGGGATCCAGGTTAATTGCTTAACCTGCAAACAAAGGCTTCCAGCTGCTGTAATTATGTCTGTGTACCCAAACCCACACTAAGGAACCCACTCAAGAACCCTGATGGAGCACAGTGTCCATTCAAGGTGCACATGCACCGATTCAGTTTAAGCAACACAAATATATCAATGTCAGTGATAAGATGGGAACAGTGGGACAAGACCTGTGAGGCTTGGTCCTCATTTAAAGAGCAGCTATATCAGAATGCAAGCAAATCCTCCTTGTTGGCATTTCCATATATTATACCCTGATAACTGGGAATTAATACTCTTCAAGATTGAGTCGGTAGGCTGTAATTAGTTAGAGAACTAATGTCACACTAATTCTTAAAATCAGTGACACAGGATATTTGCTAATTGGGCAGAGAAGGTGCTGAGCTAAATGAGGCCTCAGAGCAGTGCTTCCATTGCTCTTCTTGAAATCATTAAGGACAGGGGGAAGGAGAGTCCTGCCAGAAAAACATGTTCTGTTCAAACAAGCTGTAATGTGTGCAAGGACAGCACAAGGCTTCCTCTGAAACATGACTGACTCAGCAGAGCCTCTGCAAAAAGCTTTGCCAGCATCTTAAACCCAAAATTGAAGCCCTTGTTTGATTTACTTATAATTAAAGCTTCCACGTCTGCTATCATTTGGCCTTCCCTCTTTTCTGCATGACATCAAGGTAAACAACTAAGTAATTATTACAGCTGTTTCCACAGACATCTAAAGCACTTACCTCGGGTAACAGATTTTGTTAACATTATTGGACTGGAGTTGTCATCTGGTACAATATTGCAAAAAGTCTAAGTCTCTCTTACATGCAACATATAATAAAAGCTCAGTAAAAGCCTGCAATACACACTACTAAGACAAATCTTTCTTTTCTACAAATTCATATCCTGGTTGTCAAATTAACAGAATCCAGGAGAGCACCTGACATGCTATGCGAAACTTGAGCTATTCTCAGTTTAGAAACAATTTTGTCTCTGCTGAGACTCGGAGGTTTGGGTTTTCGTTGTATTATTGTGGTAGCTAATATGAAATCTGTATAATTACTTGACACTTCTTCTCTTCCTGCTGCTTATTCTCCTCCCCTGAAACCACATTCTTGTGTCATATCCATCTCAGCGGTTCTGAAGAAACAAGAGCTTCTGAATTCTGAAATACTGAATCCCATCCTCATCCAAATCTATTTGACAACTAAAAAAACAAAGTGAGGCAAGGAAAAATAAATTAAGAGTGTCTAGAGAATTGCAGCTCAACAATATACTTTTCAAAGTTTACCAGCAGGAGTCAGTCACTCTGTCAGGAAGTTCTGTGTGTTCATGTCTGAGATACTGAATGGGGTTGTCTCACAGGTACTGTGGAAGAAGTCTTAGATGAAGGTACATCAAACAAGCCATAACTAAAATTCAGACTGGATAAATTCATTAACATAGGTTTAACTAAGGGAACATACTGAAAGTTTTTCAATTTAAACAATATTTTCCTCAAATAGAACATAATAATCTCCCTCTTCTGCTTAACAACAGCGAGAAGAGCCTGTATGAATGCAGGCTTCATTTGGTATTGCAGTAGCAGTGTGTGAACTGTTCCAAGAGCTGTAGAGTGTATCCATATTGGTAAGTGCCTTTTCTTTTTGTGAGCATAAATAACATACTATTTTTAGCAGAAATGGAAGAATAAAGTGTATCATCACAATTTTCACCAGAGTAAAACTTATTAGCTGGACTAGGGAGAGGGATTAACTGACAGGAGAGCTACAGATAAACATCTCCTGAACTGCACATAGTGCCAAGAAAATACGAGAGGAATATTGTACTCTGAGACAGGGAAGAAAAAACTCCACCAAAGCCATTTTAACTATTGCAATGATTCTATAATATTTGGCGTGTGCAGTTCAACTATCCCACTGCCAGAGTGTGACCAATTTCACTCTCACAAAACCTAAGTAATCAAACTTGTAAAATTGAGATAGACCAATTTAAAAATTAACCAAAAAGTCCAAATGATTTGGTGTGAATCTCTACCTGATGAAACATTAAAGCTGCTTTTGTTTGCCATAGTGACTCTATTTGGACTGGATCACTGCTTTCACACTGGTCAACAAAGGCTCCCTTCCATGGCTTCTCCTCCCTCATTAATTAAAAACCAGAGCTGAGGAATAAATGGGATGTGGGAAGTTCGGTGGCTCCCAAGACAAAGGCACTGAACCACAGTATCCTTACCAGCAGGTGGCTGCAAGGGCTGAAGTCCCTGGAGCTGTCACGGGGCTGCAGAAGGGTGGCCACCTGCAGTTACACCACGGCAGGAGTTATACAAGCACGGGAAGACACCAGCCTGCATCTGCAGCTTGGAATTAACTTGTAGGTGGTGCTGTAAGCCTGAGAACAGCACCGGGAAAATAAACAGTTTACTTCGTGTAAGGGGATGTAATTACATAACTTCCAAGGAAGGGCTTTCAGAAGCAAGGATACATCTTCTCTAATGTGCATTTTCCACTGCACAAATTCTGGAGTTTATAATCTATAAAATGTTAGAGTGTAACACAAACATGAAGGTAATTGTATAGACCTTCCTCAAGGCAAAGAATGATAAATGACCCAGTAAAGCATTTCATTGTTGCAGAATACTACACACACTCCACCATAAAAAAATCCATGGAGATTAAAATTCTGAAAGAAACGTGGAACTCAGGAAAAGGAAGTTTAATGAGCTACCTCACTACAGGCAGTCTTTGTACCTATGATTAATTTGATGTTTCCTCTCACATTTATTTTAGGAAGGGGAAAAATGACTGTAACTAATTATCTAAAAGGTGAACATCAAAGCTTTTAAGTGATGCTATCTCAGAGCCAAAATTTCTAACATTGTGTATATGCACATGGGTGAACAATTAGCAATTGGCTTTATAGTAAAACTGATATTTTAAAAAATAGTTAGCAATTAAGTGTCTTGATTTTTGAATAACCAATTCAACATCCTCACCAGGAGATGTTTTCTGAGGGTTGGTGCTTTTCTCCCTGGTTTACAGATCCTGGCAGCAAGTCAAACTGAAACTCGGAATGAAGTACAATTTCCAGAAACCTCAACAAAAATACAGAGAAAAACAATAGTCCCAATTTCAGGGCTTCTCTTCTGTATAGTCCTATGCTACACTGAGCCTGCAAAGTACCTTTTGGTAGTGAACAAAATTGCATTCTCAGCTGCATTTTATTTGCCTTTGCAAAGACATCATCTCCTACAATAAAAAAAAGATGAAGTAGGCCCAATGATCTGGCAGGCAAGTGAAGGACGAATTACTTCTGTTGTGATGAACTGAGTCTCCTATGATAACAAAAACATCAACTCAGTTAAAAATGTGGCTTGTAATGCAAGCTCGCTCTTGTGATGCTAGTTAGACATTGATGCAATTGTGCTGTCTCTGGGTTTCAGAGCTTAGGCCCTCAATGTGCACTGCATCACATAAACACAGCAGCTTAAACCCAGCAGTTTATGGATCCTGGTGCTCCTGCCACTGTGTCTTTAGTATGGATGGGAGTCACAGCAGCTGCTGGAGTAGGGAGAGCAGGAAGGAAATTCTGGCCCAGACACAACCACAGACATCTGTAGGACATGGCTGTGTTTCCAGCTCTGCTGTTGGTCGCTACATCCCACAGAGAAGAAAGGACAGAGAACTTGACAAAAGTCTTCACTGAAACATGATCTGTAATAAATACAAAGCTACCTGGTTCTCTAAGTCTCTTCCCTGCATTCAATCTGGTTTGCTAGAACTCTTCTTTTGGTCTTTTATTTAGCTAGTTGATGGACACTCCAACAACATCAGAATTTTAAAATCTTCCTCTCTTCTTCTCCTTCAGACTTCCTACATCATCCAATGGACCTTTTCTCTCCAGACTGAATTTTACCGGAATGGAATCTGAAATTCAACATTTTGCTGTGAGAATGTAAGCTTATGTCAAATGAACATATCTCAAAAGCACTTAATGCCTACAGCTAACCTGAACATTCACAGTTCCTTTCAAATGGCCTTTCCTAGCAGCAAGGAGTTCCCTTTTACCAGTGTACAGCATTGGTGCACAACCACCCACAGCTCACCTCTAAAGAGAAGCAGCACTATTCCAGTGCTCCAGGGATGATGTTATTAGAGGTCTGACTCCCACAGCCAGTACACTGCAACCCTAATAAACCATGTATTTGCATCAAGGGATTACGTCCATGAGCGCAGGGGAGTGGACTCATTTAATAGTCTTTCTCTACCACTGACTGCTCTGATCCCTACAGCAATTCTGCACTGCAAGAAAACAGCTACAGAATGACAAATTGATGCTTTCCTTCCTTCTAAAACAAGTCACTTCTGATTTTATGGCTACACCAGATACATTTTCCTCACTTAGATTTAAGGAGGACAAGCTGGTTATATTTCTCTCTATTTTTGCCAGAAGCTCTGTATTTTGTGCCGGATGCCTCAGGACAGGGGTGATCTAATTCTACAAACTATGGTTGATCTGTTTTGCTTTTGCTGAGCAATAGCTCACAAAAATAATCTGTATGATCCTGACTGCAACAATTGGGAAGGATTAGACAGTCAAAGGTCTGACACACACAGGCATGTACCTTTGTCTTTAATTCCGTGTGCCTCCATTATCAGATGGTAACACAGATAATCCTCCATTTGAATTTTAGATAAATAACTCCTTGCCCCCCCTCCCCTTTTTTTTTTTTTTTTTGCATAACTAATGTAGTTTTACCCCCTCTGCATGAATGAAAATACATTGAGAGCTACTACTGTGAAAATAAAGCAGTCTCCTTATGTTGGCTGTAGGGTGCCTGATCTGAAGAGCCTCTCCAGACTATCAGCTGGCATTAGCTGGCAACAATCTGTCAGCCTCAGATGCTGCCAGTGGCAGAGGGAACTGGAAACTCTCGGCTCTCATGTCTCCAGAGAGGCTCTCACTTCCTCCAGTCATGCAAAGGCACACTGGTGTATGGAGGCAGGGTACTTTCTACTGGTAATGCCTCTGCTGTCTCTATCACATAAATGAACAGCTTCTTTCAGGGTACAGAGACACCAAAATAATTGTCCAGAACACATTTTTAAGACTCTTCCTCTCACAAACTCAAAGTTGTCCATCTCCTCAGTGAAAAGTTGTATTCTAAATTTGTCCCACAATGGAGTTTGACAGCCATATGTAGAATTTTGCTCTGTAACCATATCTGTACCCAGCAATGTAAAAAACAGTGATTTCCCTTGGTCTCTTTGCTTGTGGTAAGTGTCTCAGTAGAGGAAAGTGGGACCTTACAGACTTGTACCTGTGCAGGTCCTAAAGAAACTTTCTACTTGCATAGTGAATGCTCAGACAGAATGAAGATTGTAGAGCACATACATAGGCACTTCTGTCACACTCAAGTGGCTCAGTCTTGTGGCTTTAATCACTGACCAGTTCTCATTTTTCCCAAACTGTCAGTTCCATCTATTCTGACTTAGCACAGAAACCACTATATTCTTTCCTCTCGTCACAAGGGAAGCTTGTAGACCTTCAAAACAGATGCTATCATTTCCCAGCTGTCTATTTCTGTTCCTGTCATTCCCTCACTTTCTAAAAGTTCATTACCAATCTCTCAAACACCACAACCTCCCTCTGGTCCTTCACTCCCTCACTAGGAGTGAAATTAGCCCTTGAGCTAGAGACTGAAACATCCTTCTGCAGTCCTAGCATGTGTCTCTCATTCAAACCATTCTTTTCTCAGCTTTAGCCCTCAGACAGGCAAAGTGATGCATTTACATCTTGGCTTTTTTTCTCCATTTTTCTTGTTGCCTGCAATTCCTACAGACCTTCTGCAAACCCCAGGTCTCAGAACATTTCAGCTCCAGGCTGATGTAAGTACAACTTTTCTTTAAGAAAACTTCACTGCCTTATTATAATTCCCCTGTTTTAAAAGAGCCTTTCCCTTTTCCTTTCATTTTTTTTTTTCTCAAAGATTTCCTTTCTTTCAGTTATTACTGGATTCTGACAGCAGTTATCCTATTTTATTTCACACTTTACAGCCAGGTATCCTGTCTTAAAATTCAAAAGAGGTGGTGAATAGCTTCCTAAGCAGTAGAGGCTTGGGAAAGGTACCAAGGTAATCCTGTTCTCTCATTTTCTTCTCTTACATCCCTATCCATTAGAAACCTTGACCTTTATTTAAAATTAAATTAAACCCCTTGTATTTGAGACAAAATTTAAACATACAAAGCAATTTCATTGCACATGTTTGGAAATCAGGGAAAAAGAGAAGCTAAGATACATATGTAAATCTTGGGTTTTCTTCAGAGCTTTCTTGGAATACAAACAATAATAAACAGACGTTTTCTTTTAACAATTATTCAAGAACATACACATATATGTGTATGTTAACTGAGTTCCCTCAGTTTAGCCATCTGAGCTGTGGAAGAGCTCCCAGCACTGTGGTAGCAACATAAAAGGAGGGATGACGGTCAGCATCTGAACTGAGTGATGGGCACACCACATCTCCATCGCTGAGCACAGCACCACCAACTGAACCTCGACAGAAAGGACTTCTGAGGGGCAGAGCTGGTGCCACTGTCATCTGACTAAAGGGCTCCATCCTCCACGCTTGGAGTTAACGTACAGATGTATCAGCCTGAAAATGATCTGAGTGAGGCTCTGCTTGACAGATTGCAGGCAGGAGCAGCCTCTGCAAGCATCACCCTCCCAAGTAAGAGATTTATGTGCTTGTGCTGGATATAACAGTGTTACAGTCTTCAAATGAAAGGCAACATCCACTGCAGGATAATGCAGAATTACATACTCCAGCCAGGTCCAAATCTATTTCCCTAGAACTTCAGGAGCAAAATTTGAACCCCTGAAGTCACAGCAGTAGCACTTAGGTTCAATCTAGATATAGGCATGGGTTAGGATAAGTATGCTTAAAAAAATCCAAACACCAAAAAAAAAAATTCTAAAATAAATTTAAAAGTTAGCTTTGGAGTACTTTTTTCTCTTCTTATATCATCTGTAGTTTTTCAGGTTGTTTTGCCTGTTGTCATCTGAAAGCTATGTATTTCCTGGACTTGTTTTCTGTCTTTGGGAGTGAATACACTTATTTACTCTATATTTATTCATTGATGAGAAGTTTTTCCAAAATGGCTGAAGGATTTAACCATACAAATATTTTTGACTCTCAATAGGATTTTTTTTTCCAAAATTCTCTAGAGGCTTTTGAAAACTCTAAACCCCCAGACCTACAGTAAATCTGCTTTGTGTGCTGCTGTGTTTTTATTTCACAGTTGTTCTACTGGCTTACAGGCATGCACAGCTGCTCATCAGCACATTTTAAGGAATCCTGGCGAATACACATAAAATTCTCTGTCTCCTGTAAGGTGATCATAAGCACCAACAACAGAATGTTTATGTGTCTTCTGCTGCCCAGCTCAGATGTAAGTAAGGACAGAAGAATTCAGGAAACTGACTCTGAAAGATCAGCAGAAGCCAAGAGCGAGTGGGAGAAATGTTTCATTGGACAGTTCTAAATCTCCACACATAAATCTGAGGGAACTGTGAACTGTCTGGAATAGAACATTAGCCACCTTCAGTATATTTCCTATCACACAGCAGGGCAGCATTTTGGATCAAATTCATCCTGCCGAACATACTGAATTCCTCAGCTCTACTGAGCATTTCAGATGAATAATACAGAGGAGGCAGGTGAGGTGAATCATAAGGGATCAGGAAAGGCCAAACCATTGCACCTTTCAGCTTCCCCACATGACAGAGCTCACCAAGAACAGCTGTGGTGTCAGTGCACAGGGTGAAATGCTGGCCAGGTGGCGGGGCTGGAAACCGTGGAAGATCTCACATGGGATCATCCACACAGTGTGCCCAGTGAAGAACATGAAGATGCCTTTCATTCCTTTGTGCCTCAGTTTTAAACACTGACTGGCAGAGCTCAGCCCAGACTCACTGAACTCAGACTGGCTGCCATACCCAGGTTCATGACTAGGTCTAGAAAGATTAAGATTTTTCTCCTCCTGAGACACAGATGTGTTTTTTCTCCAAAAGTAACACCTTGTAGCACAGTCTGTACACATGTGAATATTTGGAAGTCCCCTATTAGAAAAACATAGAATGAACTGTTGAAATCATGAATTTAACTCAGTAGGGTTAAAATCTAAAAAAAATGCATTACAGAAACAGTCTGCTGAAGGAATTACAGAATCTGCTGAAGGAACAGTCATTTGAGCCCAGAAAATCATAACTCAGAAAGCTGCAGAGCAATTGCAAATGTCTCCCTTTGACCCTTGTCCATGATGTTTTAGGCAATAGAACAATATGCAAGCCTAAAGTAAGCTGGTTTTCAAAAGAAAGATTTTAAACAGCTTTTTATTCAAGAATTATGCCCTATGTCAGTTAAAAATGTATATGGAGTAGGTGAAAGAAGCAAAGATGAGAAAATGCTGCAGGTAAAAAAATTATTCCAGTCTAAGGAGGTTTTAATTACAAAGTGAATCACCACAAATACACACTGAATGGTTCCATCATTACCTGCCTTCTGGAGTGAATGACTGGGTGATCAGATTAGTAACTTTCTCTTAAAATCCAGATTTTCTGTAGGCTAAATAGAACTCAGCATCTCTGAGTAGTCTGGGGAAAAAAAAATTCGTCTGGCAGCATCAAAAATAATACAAAGTCTGAAATGTGAAATGGCAACTTGTGCTGGTAAGCTTTTTTTTTTTTGAACCCCACTTCTTACTTTAGGGTCACAGTTTCTATCTTACATCCTACAGCTTATATGAGATCAACTTGCATTTTCTTTTTTTTCCATCTCTTTTCCTAATTACTGGTAAAAAATCTGGGACTCAACTCTTCTGATCTCCCAACTTAAAACATTGAATGGAAATTATTAACACTGAACCTAAGGAAATTATTATCAAGCAAAACCAACAAGGAGGTGACTGCAGTGAACTGCCCCCCTGGCCCTGGCCAGCTAATCATGATCTAACAGAGAATACATCAATTGTAAGGTCACTGAGAGACAAGGGAAACACAGTTGATATTGATGTAAGGGGAAACATGCTTAGAGAAGTCTAATTGTTAGTCCAGTCAGTTCAGTGAAGAGCTATTCAAGTGGGACAGGGCCCACTGCATGCCCTCAGTCTCCTATAAGACACAGAGGTCCCCCATTATCAGTGGCCATGCATGATTAATTACTTACTGAGCCACTCATCTGCAAATGACCTGAGCTCTGTGACTGACCCCAGTGGGACCACCAGGGCTCCCCCAGTTGTGAGCAATTATTCAATGGTCTGCTGTGGCATTCAGCTGTCACCCACACACCAAAGAAACCCATTTTATGCTACAAAATGCTTTGTGATACTTCCTTTAAAATGTATTCATGTGAAGACGCATTTTGTGAAGCAAAATCCTTAAATATAACCATAATAGAGGAGCAACTGGAGTGAATTAATTTTACCTGATTCGACTGGCAGCCATTATAATTACAAAACCAGCTCAGCTTGCTATAGAATTCTCTGTTGATACACTTTTACCTTGAAGAGGGGTAAGGAAAGAAAAGCATTTAAAGGCAGCTTATTATTGCGGATGAAGGCAGGAGCTGAGTCTGGCTCTCACTACGTGCTATCTTCAGTAAGTAATGTATTAATAAAAGGAGCAAAATGTAACAGAACTGGCAGAGCCCCTTATTCCATAGAAAATGGTTTAGAAGCTAGTTTCACTATTATAGGCAAAAAAGTATACTAAAGAAACAGCAAAATACTCAGGTTGGGGTAGATTCAGGAATTCAACCTACAGGTTAATTTATCTACAGCTCACTCCAAGTTGGTAGGAGTTTGACATCATAGCTGACATCTAAGCTTTGAACTTGAGCATTACAGCCTACTTTGATTTAAATGCTATCTCCAATAGCACTCTCAGGAGAGTTATGTCATGGAAATGAAGATTTGCATCACATTTACTTATTAGAGAACAAGAAAAATATACACAATGATCCTGTCTTCCAAAGTAGAGCTGCAAATTTAATTGCTCTTCTGAAATTATCCTGAATTAAATACCTGCAAGTTCTAATCTTGTGTGTTCTAAAGACTTTAAGGTAGTAAAATAAGCTCTTTATCACAGTTTCATGGAGAGTGCAATGGAAAAATAAATCCTATGATAAATATCTGGCAGTAAAAGGATAATGAAGCCAATATAGAGCGGCCTAAGGATTGAAATTGGCCAGGGAATAAAGAGCAACAGACTGGTTCATATTTTCCCTGCCTCTCGTGGCATTAAATCTTTCTTGAGAGAGAAATTGCACCTACCCATTTTCCTAAAAGAAGGATGGATTACTGGAAGTGAGAGGTCAAAAGCAATTTATCTACATAACTGTCTCAGAGTGTCACATTTTTTCAGCCTATTCTCTTAATGATGCGACATGATAGATACAGTTACTTTGAAGGGTATTATTCCTTTTTGCCCATATGCCAGGAGCAGCTTTTGCCAAAGCCACAAAAAGTATTACAAAGTTGCTATGGAAGATTTAAAAACAAGTTAATTACTCATCTATGTGAGAAAGGAAACATCTGCCTTAAGAAAACTACCAACCAATCAATTTTCATTTTGAAAACGGTCAGACATTATTCAAGTCCAAAACATCAGAAAACATGCAGGTAGGCAGCAGATCCAGTGTGGATTTTGAACACTCTTCTGATGGTACAGCAGGACCTAGCAATAAAAAGTGCTGTGCCCACAGACAGACTGCATTTCATCATACTGCTTGGAGCTTCCCATTTGTTTATTTTTCGATAACTGAAAATTCATTCCAATTGGGCTACAGAATAAAAAAGTTTCCCCTGATATTCTTTCTATATAAGAAATCTCTGTTCCAAAATAAGAGAACACTATCCAAATAAACATAATTTAAGAAACTCATATATACTTTTATTTCAGGGGAAAAAAATCAGTATGAAAAATTTCAGACCAAATATTTTATTTGTGCTATAAACCACTAAAGAGATGTTCTTGCAACAGAAAATGGTGTAAGTAATACTGAGTAATAGCAGCCCTACCTATACTGGGGGAAAAGGATCCAGAGGCAGAGCTGAGTCATGCCCTGACCCTGCATGTAACTGCCCAGCAGAGACTCAGCAGACACGAACAGGAAAAGTGCAAGTGGTTGCCTGAAACCTTTTGGCCAAGGAGAGAGCAAACCATGGTCGGCCTCAAGACCCAGGGCAGTCAAGGGAAAAAGTCTCCCATTGATTTTAAGGGCCTTGTGTTCAGCTCTGCAATGTTTGTTTTCATGCAACACAAGCTATTCTGCAAGTTTCCAGCCTGGCCAAACTTCCAAGCATGAATTACAATGGAAACTGGAATGCATTCAAATGCTATTCGCTCTTCAGATGTGGAGCCAAATTCACACTAAAAAGCACTGCTTAACAGACAGGAATATGTTGATTTCCCAAAAACTGTGTAGTATCAAATGGCAATGTTAAAAAAAAAAAAAAAACAAAAAAACAGAATTCTGCCACGGGGCCAGGAGAAAGAGTGGAATAGCAATCTGAGCCTGTTCCAGCCTCACAAAATGCAGACTGCTGCTGGGCTTGCAACACATCCACTGATAACAGAAAGTAGAAGGGACCACTGTGCAGTTAGGAGTTATTTAATGGCTCTTTTAATTAGTAAGTTACTTAGACGTGCAATTGTCCAGCTTAGGCGCAGCAAGGCAGCAGTGTATTGTTCAGCAGAGTATTGCTTATTAACATATTTCAGCTTTCTTCCCGAGAGTGTGCAAACGGCTGTTGCATAACGTTTAATACAACACATTTCAGGATTTAAGCTGCTGTTTTACTTCTGAGACCCTGTAGAGGGCATTAGGAAACACAAACGCTGCCTCTTCCCAAGGCCTACATTTCTGGGACTGTAATGGGAGCAGAGCTAATGAGGATGGAGTGAAATCCAGCAGATACACCCACCTCTTAACACTTCTGTGCATACATAAAGTAAAAGAATCACCACCTTTCTGCTGCCAGTAAAACCTGCCACATATAGCAGGGTCTGGAATCCTTTTCCTTGACCTGAAATAATTTCTTTTCACTTGCTTGCAAATGTGGAGTTTGTGTTTGAGTTTGCTGCAATTAAATTCTGCAAGCCTCACTATTGATATTCACTGCACTAATACTGAAGATACATTTCCCCTCCCAATCTCATTATTTTTCTCTTACTCTTTACTGTTTTCCCCTGTTGTACGGCTTACTCCAACTTAGGAGTGTGTTTCAGAGGTGCTTGTTTCACTCATGTTATTCTCCTTCCCAGTCCACTGAGTGGCATCAAAGTTTTTTCTTAACCCTTGGCTTTTCTGTTTTCTTTGGAGAGAAGAAAAGTAAATCACTGCAAGACTAGTGTCCGTCTTGAAGGGTGGTAATGACACATCTGCACCTGAGAAGAGATCCCCAAGAACATCCACCTGTCTTAAAATGGGTCTGAGGAAGAGGACAGGCCTGAACAAAGTGCTGCTGGGGTGTTTCAGTTATGGAGAAGGGTCTTTCCCTCACCACAGGAGTGGATGGTTTGTTTTTATTAAAATCTGAAACCCATCATGGATCATCAAGGACAGTGAGAGCTCCTTTTTTTTATTTCTCATAAATCTTCTATTCCCTGGATGGTCTGTTAATGGAATAAGCAAAACAGACCAAGCTGTCACATCCTCTCCCTATCTTCCTAGATTTTTGGAACAGTTGAAACTTGCAACAGTCTCAGGCTCATTTTCATTCAAGAGCATGTGGAAATACAAGGCACGATGGGAGGGGCTGTCTTTACAATAGATTCACACTGAATTAATCCAAGTGGAAAGCTGCATGCCTCTTGGTTTTTTTTCAAGAGAGTGTCTAATAGGATTAATTTCAAGGCTGTGGATGTGAGTTACCATGTTTGCTTCCAAGCAAGGCAGAAAGGGCCATAGTGCTGGGCATTAAGGGGCTCCCTGCCAGCCAGTTCTGCTTCATGCTTCTTTGCCAATTAATCTTGCAATGTCTGCCCCAAACACTCAGGTTACCAATGATAAATGAACAGCTAAATGCTCATTTAGCATTTTTGTGTCCCCCTTTTCACTCATTTTTATGCTCTGGCAATTCAGACACAAGAGGTGAAAGGTAGGAGAGGGACAGACGCACAGAAATCTGCACCATCTCCATTCTTATTCCAAAAGATCTCCTTAGGGCACATATGCCTGAATTCCCCAGGAGCAGGTATGTACAAGGAAGGGGAGAAGCCAAATGAGCCAACAGGAGTGTCCAAAGGCAGCTGTCATTGGTCTAGGACCTGTAGGCCACACAGTATTTAATGCTAAAGGAAATGTGTGTGTGCAGCTATTTCTCAGCAACCTCGCTCTGAAGGACATTGCAATTTATATTAACCATAAAAGCTGCATATTGCCTTTTGGGTCGAGAGGTGTGCAGAGTGGAGGAACTGAGGCATTTCATTTCAACAGAACAACTGCATTGAGTAGTGCAGTCAATGGTCATGTACCACGCTCCCTGACTAGGCTTTGATAAAGATCTCAGCCTAAAATTTATAAAAATTGCATGCTGGAGATTCAGAGGGGCTTAGCAAAGGAGAAAAGAGTCTGTTGTTGAACCTAACTAATAGACGTTTGCAGTTTAGAGAGTCACTTAACAAGGTATAGCTTTTGGAGATTTTTGAGCTAAGCAAAAAGGAATCAGTCTGTGCTCCCTACTCCAGCATTCCCTGTAGCAAAACATCAGTCTCAGTCATTGAAGTGAAAATTCTTTGAGTTATGTTTGTGCTAAACAACACCTATACATGATAACATTTTGGTTATGAAGAAACAGGTCTGAAAGGCTTAAGAGCTCTCCACAGCATCCAGATATACCCATCTTTTATTGGCTGAATTTCCATGCCTACTGCTTCTCATTTCAGAATCTATGGTTATCACAGAGAAATGCCTGGTTCCTCTTTCTGCTCTGTACGAGACATGACAAAAGACACTGTAAAGCAAGTCTGGGCAAGTATTTACCTCATCCCATCCCTATTACTCCCAGTGAATGTCTCTGAGCTCTGCTATAAGCCTGATAAAGCGTCTGCCTCATATATTGATATGTACCATATCAAATTTTCAGGAAGTACTGTAGTACAGATCTCTCAGAAGCCTGTCATTAATATAATCTGTCCTAGAGGCCTTTTTAGTTTTCTGCAGGATCTCTTCAGCCAAGTAAGAAAGCAGCTAAGAAACTGTACTGCCTCTGTCACAGGATTCCACGATTCCACATAGGGTCAACTCAGCTGGGAGGAGGTGATCCTTGGAGATTAGCCATCTTTTTTGGAACCCTCTTCCCTCCAGGACCTTATCCCACGGCTCTGTACCAAGCAGATCCCTGAAGAGGCCAAAGTCTGCTCTCCTCAAGGCTGGGGTAGTGACTTTGCTGTGCCCCCCTTCCACTGTCCTAACACTGCAACATTCCACCATGTCATGGTCACTCCAGCCAAGGCTGCTCTGGAGCTTCGCATTCCCCACCAGCCCCTCCTTGCTGGTGAGAACAAGATCCAGCATGTCATTGCTCCTCATTGGCTCCTCTGTCACTTGGAGAAAGAAGTTACCATCAGGGCATTCCAGGAACCTCCTGGATTACCTGTGCTCTGCTGTGGTGTCCCTCCAACAGATAGTGGGGTGGTTGCAAGAATACATGAAGACCAGAGCTGCCTCTTCCACTGAGTCTTCCTGGTTAGTGCTATAATGCCACTGTCCCTGCCCTCCTTTCATCCTGACCCATAAGCTCTCAGCCAGCTCCTCATCCATCCCCAGGAAGAGCTCCATGTACTCCAGCTGGACATTAATATAGATGGTAACAGCTCTTCCTTGTCTCCCTTGCTTGTCCTTCCTGAAGCACCTGAACCCTTTCATTCCAGTACTCTGGTCATAGGATCCATCCCACACATGTCCATGATTCCACAGCCCTGCAGATCTGTACACATTTCTAACTCCTCTTAATTATTCCCAATGCTACATGCATTTGCATTGAGGCATTTAAATCTAGCCCCCAGGGAAGCTTTGGGCTGGCTGGATTTCCTTTGTGCTGCTCTTCAGGGGCTCTCCTGCTGACATGTGACCACTCTCCAGGCTCTGGGCATCTCCTGCTGGCCCTGGCATTCAGCTGGGGGGAGTGGGATGGGCTGAAGGTCCCTCCCCATGGAAACGTTAAAGCCCTGCCCACCAGCTTGGCAAGCCTGTGACTGATGATGCTCTTCCCCTTGTCTGACAGATGGAGCCCATCTGCCCCCAGCAGACCAGGTTTCCAAGCAGAATCCCATGTTCTAAGTAGCTGAACCAGGCCTTGTCCTTGCTGGTGCAAGCCTTCGTTCTCCTGCATCACTGACCCCTCTTCCTCCCTCTGTCCCTCTTTCCTGTGTGTGCCAGCAGGAAAGTTTGGATCCGTTTGGCTGTGGGCTCACTGCAGACTGTGCTTGGAGCCAGCTCTCCAGCTCCTTCCCAGCCTCCCTGACACCACTCGCCCATCTCACCACCTCCTGCAGCTCAGCCAACTGTTGCAAATATGCAAATTGTAATTAGAAGGAAGTGTTAGACCAGCCACATTAGCACTGATGTTGCAAACACACTGCAGCTTGATTTACACAACAACATTTTGACAGCACAATTATGTCAGTTAAAAACAGGGGGGAGAGCACAGCTACAGCATCAGAGCTGACGAAATCACTCCTTGCTGAGTTCACACTGAATCGAACATATTTTCTTCTGAAGCACAACCAGAGCTGTACAGGGACTGCTCGGAAAACAAGCTGTGAAGGCAAGAAAGTGTAGCCAGGGAGCAGTGAGGAGCAATTGGAAGCAGTACAATTTGCACACATGGATCCACAAGAGGATGACCTCCTTTTTTAAACCTTTGTAATTTTCACTAGAAGAGAAACTCCTACTGGATTCAGTAGGCTGTTGAGGGGTCTAGCTAAAGTTCACACAGCAACTGGGATGAGTCCATGATTGCAACAATTAAATTGTTATTATTAGGAACCTGGCACAGCTGCAACTGTGACTATCCCAAATGCAGCCTACTCACAATCTTTCCTATGCTTGTAAGTGCATATAAAAAGTTAGTAAAAAGTGCCTTATTATCTAAAAACATACAGGATATAAAAGAAGTGACTCAGCAGAAATAAAACCTCTGATTTAAATTATTGCTATCGTGCTAACATTTGCCTCACAGTCCTTTGAGAGGTCAGGCTTTGCATGAACATTTTGTATTGTGAAATCAATGAAGAGGCCAAGTTCTTTTTTCCAAGATGAAGAGATCGAATCCCTACTTTAAATAGGGAAAAAAAGCATTGACATTTCGAGAACAGTACAGTTTGTACCTCTAAGATGGGATGTGAGCAGTATGAATTATGACTCTGATATTAAGTAGTTCTGGTCCATCTACTACTCTCCCCTCAAGAGCAACTTCAATTTCCATCTCCACTGAAGTTAAAAAGAAGACTGAATTAGAAGCACATTTCTTCTCCAATTCAGTTCTCTTTAAAACAGAACAGGGCACTTAAAAATGTCTTGGACAGAGGGCAAGGAACTATGTATAACTATATCAAAGTCAGCAGTATTGTAGCAGAAAAAACAAACACTTGAGATTTAAAATAGAAACTGCATGCCTGGATTTTAGCAGGGAGCCCTTTTCTTTCCTTGTGTAATGGACAGGGACAGGAATAAAAACCCCACAAAGCAAGGGGTGTATTCCATCTAAGTTGTTGCCTAACCACAGAAATCAGAAAGAGCTTTCAGCAGTGAAACTTCTTGAGAGTCAGAAACCTCCTAAGCTTCCAAAACTGAGTAAAGAGAACAGTTAAAAGAGTGATCCCTTTCTATCAATTTACATATTTCCACTAGAGCCCTACATCTGGAATGCAATTGCATTTTGACAAAGTGCTGCCCAGAAACAGTGTCTGAGCCCCATCTTCCCTGTGGATGCACCACAGCAGTCACTTCTACATTACACAGCCTGTTTTCTTCTCAGGTAGTATCTTGTGTCTCCTACTTCTTAATTATTAATTGCTTAAGCTCCAACCCTCACCCCCTCCTTAGCTCCTGCTGTGTTAAATTAGGCCATTTTCTGTTTCATGCAAAGATCTTAAATGATGTAAGCATGCTGATCACTATCCAAAGCAACTAAGTGGGGTTTCTGTGAGCACCACATCATTTTATTTGCACATGTGCACTGAAGAATCTTTTTAGAGGCCCAAACAGTAACATTCCAACCTTCCTTTTTTTGCTGCTTCCTTTTCATGGAGGTGAAGAGTGTGCCTTCCTCAGCCCTGGTGCATCCCTGGGGTCCGGGATCTATGTTGTGTTTAGTTTGCAGTTTGATGTTTACGTCCTTTCACATGAAATTCGCACTTACTGGAACAACAGTGTTCGAAATTGAAGTAGCTGCAGCTGAATGGACCATGTAATTAGGCACGGATTGGCTTGTTGGCAAGCTCCCCAGGAACGTGGGACACCAAGCAACTTTCCTAGCTGTCTACTACGGGTATGCAATAATGCCCAAAATAATCTCTTCTAATCTCTGCAGAAATATGGAGGGCCACAGTCCTGCTCTGGGGCAGAGGCAACATACCGCCTTCAGAGTGTGAATGTTAACATGCAGAAACACGTCTTAGTCATTTTGTCTGGTCTCCTAAGGAAAAAGGAGGTTGTACATTTCCAAACAGAAGAGTGAAATAAACATATTTCTGTAAATATTAGTGAAACTGGATACTTCAACTGTACACATTTTTTTTTTCCTTCACATCAGGAAACCCAGCATTCACAACTATTTTTCCGCAGTTTTAGCTCTAACGGATCACTGGGTTTTTTTCATTGAGGGAAATTTTCCACAGGAAATTCACAACCAGGTGCGCCTAGTATGCCACAAACACAGCCCAAGAGAGTAGCAGGCGAACAGCCAGCCAGCTCACAAAAGAAAATACCTTCTTTACCTGTAGAGTTTTAATCCTGAGTTCTCACCTTTAAAGAAGGCGATGCCGCATTTCTGCAATTCAGAAATTAAAATCTCAGCATCCGGCCCTGGTAGAGCCTTTCGGGATCACGGGAGCAGGGGGAGCTTAGCACGGCTCTTCTCAGGGGCACAGGGGGCCCACCGCCCTCCTGCCCGTGTACGGGCGTGGGGCCGACACCTCTCCCCAAAAACCAGGGGAAAAACACTGGCCAGGACCCTCAGGTGCCACGGGGTGGGGAGAGCCCAGCCCGCTCACCTGCCTGGGGAACCTTCTGGAAGCCCCCAGACTCCATTCACCTGCCTGAGGAACCTTCTGGAAGCCCCCAGTCCCCGCACACCCTCCTGAGGAACTTTCTGGAAGCCCCCCGTCCCCGCACACCCTGCTGAGGAACTTTCTGGAAGCCTGCAGCCGCCGCGGGGTGGCAGCGGGCCGAGCCCTGAGGGCTGCGGGCAGCCCCTGGCGCTGGGCCGGCCCCACCTGCCCGGGCACAGCCCCTCCCTCAGCGGCGGCCGGCCGGGGCTCGGCGCTCCCCTCAGGGGCACGCCTGAGGTGCTCCGCAGCAGCAGTCCACGCTCACAGTCTGGAATCCCGCGGAAACTCCGAGGGGAGCCGTCCAGGATGGATTTCGTGAGCAGGGGTGCCATCACCAGGTGAGGTCCCCCAAGGCTCGGGCGGCAGCTCAGGCTGTGGGGTAACACCCCCCAACTCCCAGAGTCGTACCCAGGGGACAGGCAGCCACAAAACAACCTAAATTCTAGATTTGCCACGTTTCCTTCCATCTCTCCCTGACGGGTTGTTGGGCTCCATCCCTCTCGGAGGAGCTGCTCGCCGTGTGAGGGTGGGCTCCTCCTGCCCGGGAAGCCGGGAGCCGGAGGGGTGCGAGGGTGCCGGGATGCGCTGCCCTGGGTTAAACCCCGCTGGAAATAAAGCACCAGACAGCCGCTCACTCAGCCCCCTCACTCCCCCTCGCCCCGCTGGGGTGGGGAGGAGAATCAAAGTAAAACTCTAGGTTGTGATGAGAACAGTTTAATAGTTGAGAACAAAGTAAAATACAGAAATGACAAGAAATGATAGCGATTATGATAATAAAAAGGAAACAAACAGGTGATGAGCAATTGAGTCTGACCAATGCCAGACTCCCCCTTCCAAACCCAGATTGGCCCCACTTCAGGTGACTCCCCCAAGGATATACCAGGCAAGATGTTCTCTGGTGCAGTTCAGGTCACCATCCCAGGTACGCTCCCTCCCAGTTTCTTTTGTGCACCTTCTCACTGGTGGAGCATCACACACATACACAAAAAAAAAAAAAAAAAAAAAAAAAAAAAAAAAAATAAAAATTCAGTGATTTAGGATGAACACAACTTAGCAAAACCCAAAACATCAGTGTGTTATCAACACCATTCTCATTCCAAATCCAAAACACAGCACTGTAACAGCCAGAAAGAAGAAATTAACTCCATTAAAGCAGGGCACAGGCCCACAGGCCCACCGTGAGCTCTCACCTCACGTAGGGGTCTGGCCATTGCCATGGGGAAATGTGAGTGTCCTCATTTTCCAGCCTGGCCTAGCAGCAGGATTGCAGAGACATTTAAGCTCAGAGCTCAAACACAGCGAGCCTTTAGGGATTGGGGTCAGGGAGAGATGGTAAACGCTTGACTCAATCCCATTTGTGAATTAAACTAAAGCATGGGCTTAGCAGCCGTGCTGCAGGTTTAATGAAGCTTCAGCTTGTGCAGCCTGCCTTTCATTAACTTGGACAGACTTGCTGGAGTGCCCCAGGGTGGGGAACATGAAAGGACACTTGGTCCAAGTTGCTCGAGAGGCCTCTGGCCAAGCACAAACCACCATGTTCTGCCTGCCAAGATGTGCCTCGGCCCCTCCTGGCTGGGGGCACGCCAGGACTACTGCTTCCCACCCCTGGATACAGAGAAACAGATCAGCTGTAGCTGCAGAGAGATTCCCAGCCTCATGGTGCTTCCAGTGAAAACCAGGCATAGCTCCTGAAAATAGACAAAGTATTATTATTAAAAAAAAAAAAAAAAAAAAAGCCTGTCTGAAATATGGGCTATTTCAACAACCTTTTTTATAAAAACAAAACATGTTCTCTACATTGTACTAATTTTTAAAAGCTTGGCACTTGGTACCCATGAGAGCAGCATTTCCAGTGCCAAGAATATTTTACTCTCCTAGGACAGTGATAACCAAATCTAAAAAAGCTCATGGAGCAAAGACTTTGAGGAGATTTACCCAGTTATTTGACAGGCAGAGGAATTGCCTCATTTTGCCTTCTATTTTAATAACGAGCGCTCTTCTCACTTGCCTGGATTGAACAGGCTGATCTCACCAGAAAGCTATTTTTCCACTCAAACATCTGCCCAGACAGCTTGGAGCAGGACTGAAATGCCAGGCTGGGTTCTTTTATTGTAGGAGCAGTAATTAAGATCCCAGATGTTGCTGTTCGGCACCTGTACCTTATTTTTTGTCAGGCACTGCTGCAGCTGGAGCTGGGATGTGACACAGCAGAATTACAGCAGCACTTGGTGCATGCTGCTGATGGGACAGTGGCCTCCTGGTGGCCCTGTGTCAGGGTGTGCCACTGCTGGGGACAGCCCATGTGCTCTGCTCTGAGGCCTCAGCACTGAGTCACGCCCTGCCTGCTTTGGCAGAACATTTGCTGACCTACCTGCAAGCTTGCTTTTAACTTGGCTTAGATGTAACAGCATTTCTTCTTCTGACCACACAGTCATGGATGATTTGGTTTTACTTCTGCTTATCCTTGTATGGTACCACTGTAGTTGTCCTGTCCACAGACAGGACAGACAGGTCATTGCAGAAGATACAACCAATATAAATGATGTCACATGGAGGAAACACAGACCTGGGGTGGTAGCCGAGGCCTTGAGGGGAGGAGGCACAGGATGCAGTGGGGAGGAGTACAGGACTAAGGTGACAAAAGATGAGGCAGAAGCTTGCCGCTGGAAACCCCACAGTTACAAACCGACCAACCATTGTTTTCCATTAAAAACACACATCTAGAGTTAGACAAAACTACCTTTCCATGAATAACAGAACAAAGAACAACTTTGCACCATACGCAAGATACATCAGCAAATTTGGATATCATGTGGGTTGCAAACCAGTGATGAAGCAGCCAGTGTGACAGTTTGTTGGCAAACACAAAAACCATAAAAAAGATCCCAAGTGGATCCTGGATGCAGCCATCATCACATCCCTCCCAGCCAAAAGACCTTGTGTGCTGGTGACCAGCCTTTGCACCCCTACCACCACACTGAAGGCAGCAACACGAGGACCCTGAGGAGTGGCAGGGTGAGTGCAACACCAGGAAAGGGGCAAGAAGCTGGAACTGTGAGTATAAGAGACTTAGCTGTATTATTACTATGATGATGATGATGATTTCTGTATAGAAGGTTTTTGTCCTGTAATAATTAGGTCTGGACTAATAGTGATTCTTTAAAGTTCAGATTTCAGCCATCTTGGCTTTGTAATATATCATATATATCATATGTTTTTTTCTTTCTTGATTAACAAGATTTTGAGGGTAACAAGGTTTAAAACTAGTCTGTGTTGTCACAGTAGTACTCAAAGTGCACTCAGAGTTACAGATGCAATATTTAAGGTCCTTGTGTGTGGAGGAGACCCCAGACTACAGGTCACTTTAGAAAGTACAGCAAGAAAAAAAAAATGGAAGCAATAAGAACAGAATTTAGCAAGATTTAAAAGTTGTCATGGCAATGTACTCTTACATGTAAATCAGTGTATGAATTTAGGCAAATTATACCAAGAGCTGCCACTGCTTAAGGATTTTTCTGTCTTTTGTAGGAAAGACTGCAACTGGTGCAATTATTTTTTTCAATTTGTTTTTAAAGTGTATATTTCTTATTGGCAGAATAGCAGATCATTTGTTGAATTTAGCTTTAGACATTTATACGTTTCTTTGAAAGAATCTCCATCTTGTTGTAAACCAACCCTTCGTGCCTCCTTCCTTCTAAGGATTTATATTTATATCCTGGCCAAACTTGCCCTTCTGTGATGTTAGACAGCGTGCCTACAACTCACACCATTGTTTAGCCTTCCCAGTGGGAAGGGGGCAGGAAAAAATCTGAGGGTTTTAGAAACATTTCTACTAATTGCATAGAATAAAGGTTAAAATTAATGAAAAACCTGACATTGTGATGAACTTCCCGGGGAACAAGGTTTCAGACACAGGGAATCTATTGCAAATGCTTACTAAAAATATCACTCCTTAATAATTAACCCGGAGCTGGCCGTGGAGCAGAGCAGGATTCATTTCTGTCAGCAGCTCCTTGAATTTGGGTCACTTTCCTGTGCAATTAAGAAGAGTGACTTTCCTAACCGTGCCAGAGCCCTGCCGCATCCTTGGATGAACTCGGAACAAGCGGCGTGTGGCAGTGCAGGGGTGGAGCTCAGAGGTGCCACTTTTCGGGGCTGTGAGCTGCTGCAGTCAGCGCTCGGAGCGAGCCGGCTGCCCCTGCGGAGCCCCGGGGCTGCACATCCACCTCCCAAACCTCCCTGTCCCCGAGGCCGCCGCAGCGAGGAACGGGCCAAGCCCCCGCGAAGGGCAGGCGTGGTGCGCCAAGCGGGGAGCAGCAGAGCGCTCCTAAGGAGGGTCCTCAGCACCCTGGATCCGTGACACCCGCACCGAGGCCATCAGCCACGGTCAGAGGGGGAGCAAGATGTGCTGCCAAGGCCTGTCTGTGGCATTTGTTTAGTATTTTTGGAAATGCAATCTGAGTGTAGCAGATTATTCAGAGGGGACTTGGATTATTTTTGAAAAGAATACAAATTATTTATACAAGGGGTGATAGGCATGTGGAGGCTGGGAGAAAGCAGAGAGGCGAAGGGAAATTAGAAAAGAAGCAGGCATATGGTGAGCTCGGGAAAATACATGCCAAAAGTATGGAAGAAATGGGAGAAGACCCATGCTACCACCCAAGCAGTGGGGTGGAAACCCTCTCCCTGCCCCATGGAGGGAGCCAGGGCCTGGCCAGTCTGCCTGCCGAGGACTGTCAGCCAGGGACGTGACTCTTTAAGCTCAGCTAATTCTGAAGCGGTGTCTGGGACACTGCTGGGTAACTGAGGAATTAGGCTGCAATAAAGCTGCTTGTGCTGCATGTGCACACTGCAGGACACACGTGGTGCTGCCACCAAGGAACGGCACAGCCAGGGGGACCTGGGGCAAAATTTGAAAGGAGAGACGAGCTCTTGCAGAAACCAGAGAGAGCTGACGCTGCTTCCTCATGCATTGCTGTGCACTTGAGCTGCCTGGCATGCAAAGGCTGCTGTTCAGCAGCAAAACATTCAGAGCGAACTGTTCGCAGGATTGTGGGGCAGCAAGTTCCACAGTTTAATTCTGTGCTGTGTTAAAGTGTACTTTATTTCAATTTCTGTTACCTGGTAATTGCACTGGGCTCCCTGTTACAAGAACAAAGAAGAGCACTGGGAGAAGCAGTCATTTTCTATTCATGTTTTCCACATCTTAGTTGATTTTTTTGTTGTTGTTACTGTTGCCCGTCATGTATCTCCAGTCATTATTTCTTCTTCAAGCTGAAGAATTCTGGGCTATCTAACCTCTTCTGGCTATTCCACATTGCTAATGAATCAGGGTATAAAGCAGGAAAAAAAAAGAAGATCAAGTATCTGCCTCTTGCTATTTCCTAAAATCCATGCTGAGTTCTGAACAAGGCAACATCAGGGATGCATCCTGTGATACAAAGATGGTCCTTGTTTTCTTCTTCTATTTGTTTCCTAATTACACCTAACGTTACAATTGTCGTTCTGCCCTCTGTTGGAGTTGAATAGTTAGACTCACCCCCGCGGGCAACAGTTAATTTGCAGTTTAACCTGCTGTAGTACAGAGCTGTTTTTCCTCCCGTGCATTACTTACCAGTGACAAGTTCATTGGGCTTCCTATCATTGCCTAGAGCCCGTACAGCTCTGGGCACTCAGGTTTGTATCTGACCACAAACCCCCAAAACCGCGAGTGCCGAGCGCCCGCATTCCCCGCCCGTGCCAGCCAGCCCCTCCTCTTGTCAGAGCAGTCGTGAGCCCAACCAACAGGGCAGGGCTCGGCCCACGGCCCTCAGCAGAGTCTTCCTTCCCTGCAGGGATCAAACTGCTATTTCTGCTCAGCTCTTCTCGTTTAAACCCTTGGAGTGAAGGTTAGCAGTCCAATACATTTTTTTTCTCTCTCAACATCTTGAGGGCTTGAGGAAGATTTAGTGAAAACTCTGGTTCTTTTGTTGGGTGTGGTTTTTTGTTTGTGGTTTTTGTGTGGGCTTTTTTTTTTTTTTTTTAAACTTGACAAATACATCTTACTTTTTTCTTCTCTAGGAGAGAGGCATAGGCCTGGTGTGGATTACCAAGAGAGGCTGTGAAATCTCCACCATTAGATGTTTTCCAAACTTGGCGGGGCAAAGACCTGAACTAGCTTTGAGCACAAGTCTGGACTAGATGATCTCTAGAGTTTCTCCCAACAAATATTTGCATGGTTTTATATTAACTATGTCGCACCTGCCTGCTTACTTACAAGCTCCTCTGGAGTTTTAAGAGCAGTCCTTACAGCTTCTCTTGTTGCCCTCAATATTTAGCCAAGTACCTCACCATCTGCCTATGTTTTATTACAGTGTGTAACTTTTAGCAATTTCTTTTGGAAGGAAGTTAAACCTGCTACCCTGTGGTTAGTAGGATTGTTTCTAAAGCTCTTTCCAAAGTCAGTCTTTCCTCTAGTTCCAACTGCAAGTGACATGTTATAAACCAGAGTCACTCGCTGACTTGCTTCAGGGCTCTTGGTCCACACCAGTTGGCCCTGATAGTGATTGACAACTCTATTCATACCTACAGTTCTTGCTTTGACAGGACACCTTCTTGACACTTCTCCACCAAGTTTCCTAGAAGTCTAGTTTTAATCAGTGTGCTCTCTGTCTTGAAATCCTCTGCAAATAGTGACAAGCAGTAAGAGCAGGGCACTGTGTGTCTGGCACACACTGGCAGGGATGTCTCCTTAGTAAATCCTGTGTTTAAGCACAAGTGCTGCAAGGAAGCACTACACATATCCTACATTCATGCACCATCTCTTTCATAAAGTCACCTGTTTACTCCAGCAGGTGTGGTGGCTTTTCTCATGTTTGATAATCCATTTAACCCCATGCAGGACACAATTGAACACCTTATCACTTACCTTTCATGGAGCCTCACATTCCCATTCCAAATCCCACATTATTACCACCAATCCATATGATCAGAAGATCTCCTTTAAACACTCCTGCAGTCTGACCAGAGTGGTACCTGTTATGCAGTAACATGAGCAATTCCCAGCCAGTGTGACCAGGGCAGCATAAACCAATATTGCAGCTTCAGAGTGGCAGGAAACTCTGCTCTGCCTGTGCTTGAAAGGCTCCAGGTGCATTTACAGAACTCTTTGCATTAAAAAAGCACCCAGGAGCCCAGCAGAGACACACACTCACCCCCTTTGCCCACACATCACAGCAGGCAGAGCTCAGCTCTCCTCCACTGCCATGGGCAGAGCATCACAGAGGATCCAGACAGGACTCTGGAACAATCCTTCAAGTGTCCCCAGAGACACAGAAATTCCACAAGATAATTCCTGGGGGCTATTCCCAGCTGCAGGGGTGATCAGAGGAGGCAGGGGCACAACATACCTCCAGCTACTGTGTTTCTACAGAGATGAAGCAATCAGCATGAACCTGCTAATGGATTCTTGTCACTCTTGAGCTCTGGATCTTGAGCTTGTTTTGGCAAGACAGGTTTGAAGCTGTGTTGTTAAGGTTTGTGTGCCTCCTGGTTCTCTTCTCATGAAAGTAAAAAGAGCAAAATACCTGTATTCTTCCTTTTGTTCCTTGCAGTTTGATGCTTATGATGGTTGTTCTGGAACACTGATGTCAAAAGATTGTGAGTTTCACACCTTTCACAGCATCTTAAATAACCAGGGTTACCAGGGTGTTCTGGACAACTTTAGGAGAGATAAAGTTAGCAGATGTTACACTGTGCACTGCCAAACCTTGAGCAGAACACTGACCCCAACTTATCCAGCCATGCTCTCCATGTTGCAAGAAGTTGCTTCTGGTTCAGCAGTGTATGGAATCTCCAAGGCACCTGCTTGTAGGTGATACACTCTGCAACCTAATCCTAGACAGCATGTGGTACTCCTGGAATATCATTTGGGAAGCAAGATGCTCATGGGCTAATTGCTCACCCATCTGGAGATCCCCAGAGCCTTCAGCAGCACCTGGCTCTTCCAGGAAATACTTAATGCTTCAGAACAGGGAGTGCTGTGCAACCACACACCAGGCCCAGTTATTGATCCAGCTTCTGATACCATAACTTGCATGATGGTTCTTCTTCACCCCATCAGACCTCTGTGTCTCTGACTTCATCTCCAGGGAAAGCCTGTTAACCAAGGGTATTTATTTTCCTTCCTCACTGTTGATCACAGGCAGATGACAACTTTTTAGCATGTTATCACTGAAACGTTATTTTCTTTTACAAGTCTGAATCTTTGCAATTCTTAATTTGTCACCAGGACATCAAAAATTCCATATGCTCCTCAAATAACCAGACATTTACTGGTGGTGTGGAAACTTCATCAATTAAAACAGCGACTACAATGTACTGAAGAGTCCTGCTCTTTCAGATATCTTTGTCTTGCACATGCCTGAAATTCCATTTAACTGGAAGATGACCTCTGTCTCTCAAAGAGGTTTGGGAAGTCAAACCACACACTGACAAAGTAGAATCTCACATATGACAGTAGTTAGTGAAATCTGGGCTTAACAGAAACTCCTTCTGGCCTTTGTCTGTATCCTTTCTGGACTCTTAATGCATGTGTTTTCTTGCTTAGACCCAGGAGACAAAGTACATTGCAACGGTGCCATGTGCTGCTCTCACTGGCATGAGGCTCCCAATGGCTCAGCACCCAGGTGGGTTTTGAAATCAGCCTGGGAAACATGGGGGAGTTCTGCTATCAGCAAGACCTGGTGCAGAAACAGCCTGAGAAGGTGCCCTCCCCCCTTTTCAAGTCAGACTCCTCCTCTGTGAGCAGCCTGGGCTGTTTGTGAACAGCCAGAGCCCGAGACGCCGCTCCCAGTGCCCTGAGCAATGCCCTGTGCACACGGCAGCTCCGTGCCATGGGCCTGGCACCGTGCCCCTGCTGCCATGAGGGCACTTGGGGTCTTGCTGAGGAACCAGCATTTGCTGAGGGTTCTCGCAGAAAAAGGCACAGACTGAGCTCAGCTTTAAAGACCGTCACCACAATGCAGGACTGACTGAGCTCAGCAGGCTTTGAATTTGGAGCATTTTGACCAGGCAAAATCCGCAGAGAAGGGTGGGACTGTGTAGACACCTGTGGTTCAAGAGCTGTTCCACTTGGCCCCAGGTAGCAAAGTTCAGAAACCAAAGCACATCCGCCCTACGGGATTTTCAGATTTAAAGAAAGCTGAAGCTGTATCATGTAAGGTAATCAAACAGCACAAACCAGTTCTCCTGAGAACTTCTGAAGGCTAATCGCAAGTATTACATAAAATTCACATACAGTTCATCCTTGTATAAACCTCTTAACATTGTGTAACAACACCTGGATAGATGTATATTTTTCTCTTCTTGTGAGGAGCATCAAAATTTAGTTCTCTCAACAGAATGATTTTAGGTTGTGGGGTTTATTTTTTACAGTCCTAGACTGGATGTATAATAGACTAACAAATCATTCTAGAGTACTGGTTTGCCCCAGTAATTTCAATTTATATTCTACAGGAATACGTAAATGACTTGAAGTCCTCTGTGTTTGCTTTTCTCTCACATTTGAAATTATAATTGAATAACCATTATAACCTACATTAAGTAAGAGGGCACTTGTATGATTATCTGGGCTAAAACAGCTACAAATTTATTCTCACAAAAGCCTCAGTGAGGCTCTCACTGTAATCGAAGGTATCACAAAAAAATTGTTTTGCAATATGAAGCTCCATTCTGAAACTGGATCTTTGAGATGTGTGAATATACTTAGCAAACAAATTCCAATCAGATTTTTCCACTAAAAAGATGAATTTTTTTTCTTATTAAAAATTTATAGCCACGTGTTAAAAATAGTTAGGGCAAAAGAGACTACAAACAATAATTGCATCACTTCTGTTTAATTTACAGTGTTCAATTTCTGCCACTAAAGTAAAATTTCATTATAGCACTTCAACCTAGATATTTTTAATTTGGGTAAGATAGCTTTGCTTTAAAATTCCTTGCCAAATGAAGACAAAATTTAAAATATGAGCCAGCAAAATGACAGCAGATGTTACACAGCAGTTTTACATAACACGTTACTCAACTGCTTTTTGAGGCTCAGTAACCTGAGTATCAAGCTTTTGAACCCAAATTCATGCCTCTGCATAGAGCTGTGACACAAAGTGATCTTACTCCAAGTTTTCCTGATGGTTTGTACTTCAACTCAATTCAGACCATAAATTTAACCTGGACCATTAATTTAGCCTGGATACTTTAAAACTTTTTGTCCCAGAAATGCTTTCAAGAGATGTGTTTGGGGTGAGGGGCCAACAATACATCCATGAATAAAACCCCACATTTCCACACCTTGGGCATCATTCCCAGAGGTTCCTGAATGGTATCATTTGACAAAATCAACTCCTTCCTTCCCTTTCTCATTCAAACTTCTGCAGTAATGCCTTTCACCTTGGTTTTCATGCCTTATGTACTGGAAGCAGTGACAAACAAAGTAACTGTCATTCTAGGACATAATCACAGGGTCTGCTTTACAGGTGCAATGACAATTTCATCCACTTCACAGCCCAGGTTAACACTCTTCCTCCCCACGTTTAAAAAACTAAGTGCAGAGACACAACTAAATCTTCTGTTAAAATACAGGAAATTTAAAGGATTCCTACACTAAGCAGTGTATTTAATAAAACCCCTGTTATTTTTTTTCTTTTACTCTAAGCAGAGTCCCCTTTTATATATCCCCTGATTTTATTCTGCAGAAATTCAATGAACCTTCTTCTAAGTAACTTTGGTCCACTTACGACAGACCAGAATTCTGGATATAGGTACTACTGCCTGCACAACTCTTCATTATTTACCCGTGTGGCTTTCCACACATGGACACAAAATCTTTGGCCTTTACTTCTCCAAAGTGATGACATGGAAGTTCCAGCCTGTGGGTTAGGAGATGTGGAGATACAGTCTGAAGGCAGCAGGTGACAGATGTGACACGTCTGCCTCTCCGGTGTCAGGCTCCCCAGGGCAGCCCCTGTGCAGCACCAGAGCGCTGCTGGCACACACACACACACAGACGTATCGTACCAGGCAACCTGGGGCACAACCTACAGCTGCAAATTCACCTCCCTTTGCACAGCTGGAGTGGAGATCCTGTGGCATCAGTAAACCAATCTACCCTCGGGTAAGGACTTCCAGCAGGTGCATTATCTATAATGGTTTCATTTTTATTTACAGTAAGACTGTCTGAACCTACTGATGCTGCGAACATCTTAATAAACTACAATCCCTTGGACAGGGGACCTATAGGGCAAATAAAAAAGTAAGAAAGGCTTCTGTTCCACACAGCTAAAAGAAGCCAGTAGTGTCCTTTATCCAAGGATAAATTAACATATTACACAGAGGAAAAGCAGCAGCAGCATCAAAAATTACAGTGGCCTGGTTTTGAAAACACTTGGCTAGCGGAATTCAGGGCAAATTCCAATCTCATTATCTTCAAGAACCCAATTAACAGGCCATCCTATAAGGGCAGGCTTGATGCAGAAGAATGGCAGTTACCTAAGTCCTCTATCTTTTGAACTCAAATTCACATTTTTTGGTTTTCCGTCCCTTTTAAACAAGGAAAGTACCTCATTCATGAAAAGAAACTTTACTGGAAAAGCCATGTGGGCTTGCCTGGTTACAGCCCCAGCTAACCATGTATACCTTGGCTTCTGCTTAGTGATGTCCACAAAGGAAACAAGAGAGAAATCAGTGCCATACACATCAGGCCACACCACTTCCTCCTATGGAAATCTAGCATTTCAAAACAGATTGAAAGGGACATAGTTTATGAGAAAGGCTGTGACTCCCAAATCTTCTGTCGAAGCATCACAATTATCCTGGTAATCTGAAAATGCTGATGTCACCCCTAAGCATTCCCACACAATGCTTTCATTACTTAACTACCAAAAAAAATAAGAGGAAATACTCTTAGCAGATCTTTTTAACACATTAGCTTACATAAGGCTGCATTTGCCTCTTACAGTACCACACACTAATAACACACTTCCTTCCATGTTTCAAACTCCAGTGCTGTTCCCTCACAGCACAGAAAAGGTTACATTATGCTGCTGCTTGTTCAGAGTGGCAATGAGATGACACATCACATTCAACTCGTGTTACAGTTCATGAATTATTGCATATTGTACCCATAGCTGGTTGTACCAATTAAGGAAAAATCCATGGGAAAAAATCCACCCTGAAATTAAAGCATCATTCATATTAATCAAGAAACAGAGCAACATTCATGGCAATTTCCTCCTTTTTCAGTTAAGAAAGCCATTAACACCCCCCATGATGTGAAAAGTCTCACCATAAGAACTGTGCCATTTTCCCTGTGCTCTATCACATTTATGTTACTCTGACTACAGCTCTCCAGAGTTGTTACTGAAAGATCAACTTGTGTAGAGAACTCCAAAATGCACGAAGAGACACAATACATCATCTCCAGAAAATTTCCAGCCTTGGCTGGTTTGACTGACCCCAGCCTCAGGTCCAGGCACTGAATTTTGTCCCAACACACAGGTGAAAAGCAAAGCACTACATTCAGGATGCTCCTTTATCATTTTTTCATCCTTTTTTTTTTTTTTCATTTTTTCTTTTAGCAATTTACCTGACACTGCCTTCTTTCTGCAATCACTCAGAGGAGTGTTTTATTGCATGTTAAAAGACAAGATATGTATTGAAAGTAGCAATTTTATTTGAGTTAAAATTATTTACAAAAACCCAAAGACATACTTCATGAAACTGGTACAAACTATTTTTCCTGCCGTTGGCTTTTGCTCCAAAGATCACAGCTGAGAAATACTGTATAAAATAAAAATAGGATTGGATTCAGAAAAGTACTCTACTGTTCTAATTTCCAATTGAGAGTATTTACACAAATATTTACAATGGAAAAAATGTTACTTTAAAACTTTAATTTGCAAGTTGACCTCAAGTACCCTTTAATGCAGAGTTATTTGAGGGTCTAACACACAAAAATGCACTGCAGTTCACAGGGTGATTTCTCCCCCCACCCTCAAAAAAAAAAAATCTGCATTTGTCAGTGCTTGACAATTAGTTACATTAAAAAAAAAAACCTGTTAAACACTGAGGTAAATCAATTCCCAATTACCAGTGTAACAAAGAAAGGTAGTTGTCCCTGCTTTCCCCATCATATTTGCATCTTCTTTTCTCTTGCCATCTCTCCACAGAAAACTACATAATCAATCTGAAATCTCATCATATACTTGAAAAATCTCTAAAATACAAAAACTAGATGGGCCAAATAATTCCCTCCTGATGCAGATCATCTACATACACCCTTTCCCTCAATACCGTTTTGGTTTTTTTTAAAGAAGGGGAACACAACCTCAAAAACTTTTCTGAGTTACACTGATACACTAAGTTTTAGAAGGTGATGAGAGAAAATGCAAAAAAAATATGACCAACATAAGATTTTTGCCGTTAATCAGTTACTTCCTTACAGAATTCCCAACAATCTGCATTATCAAAAATAGGAAGACATAGAAGGCAGCCACTGTATGTAAAAAATTTACAGCTGGCACTGATACAAAAGCACAAGTTCTTAACTTTATACACGGAGATAACACAAGATCTAAAAGCAGGTTAGATTTCCTGTTATTTCCCCCTCATTATACATAGAACTAATATTTTTATGGCTTCAAGTTTTACAAATTCAATGGAGTAACATGATGTAACTACCTATACAGGTATTTAAAAATGTCAACGAAGCAGATCGCAGAACAGTCTGCAAATATTCAAGACCACCTTAATAAAAATAATTAATAATCAATTCTGTTGGTCTGAATAGTGAGTGCAAGAAAAAAATCGTTACAAAAGTCATGTATTTTCTGGGATTCTCTGTTCCACTTAAGTCCTCAAACACAATGCTTTGCTGTGAACTAGACCTCAGACTGAACAAAATCTTAGCTATATCAGCAATTTAAGGCTTTGTGTTGTATGCATTTCAACTCTGTCATACTACAGAAGGATGAAATAGAAAGATTATGTCAGCTGGAAACATTAATCCCCATTGGTGTTTTAGCTTCTTTAAAATTCTTCCCCCTAAAGCATCCAAATTCATTGTATTCAACATTATAAAACACACCTTGAGTTCTTCCTTGAAACAAATTAAAACAGCATTTCAAAGTTTTTGCTTATCAGAAGTGTAAACTACCCTGGGATTGAGTGGTTTTTAAATATTTTTTTTTTTCTTTCTTTATTTCATTTGCATTTTAAACCGGGCACAACTTTTTACAGTCACTATTCCTTTTGTGGATCACATACCCTCAATGGCTTGTGTGTTTATGGGTCTGCATGCTCTTGGAACTACAAAGCGTGATGGTCTAGCACGTTACAGTACGTGGGCCACGGGAGTTTCAGAACTGAGAAATAGTTCAATGACCTAATTTCAATCAAAAGAGTATAAAAAATAAACTATCCAATCCTCGCCTCTTTGGATTCCAACAAATTTTAAATATAGACAGTAGTTAAAATCACAAAAGTATTTAAAAATTTATATTTTATGATTTTGGAATAGTCTAGTAATAAAAAAAGCAGGAGCAAATTAAACTCAAATAGGAGCGGTGCTGCTGTCCAGAACTTCTTTATTAGAACATTTGTTTGATACCTCAGTAGCTAAGCTGCCTTTGCACCTGGCTGGCATGAAACAGTGGCTCAACAGTAAACAGCAGTTGCACTATCAGCAGCAAGTTTTTCCCCTTGAAACTTGTCACGAACAAAGCAAGAAAGAAAAAGATAGGGAGGCTAAACCCTGCCAAAAATATTTAAATACTGCACTGCATCATAAACAGCAAGGTTTCTTTATTTACTTTGCTCAGAACCTTTTTCCCCTCATTTTTGATAGTTGCAGATTGATGTAGTAACTGTCTTTTAGAAAATGCTGAATGCATGGTTAAGAGACCAGGTAGCCTTAAAAATCCGAACACGAATGACACAGATGAATGCTCTCGGTACATCCTTCAAGGACTTCTTTCATGACTTCTTCTTTTGTCTAAGGGTAGCTCCAGCTTTAGAGTGCCTGCAGCGGAAGTTAAGTATCTAGCAGTGTTCCAAGTATTCAATCACCCTAGAGATAGATTTCTGGCCTGTTGTTCCAACAGCACACTGCAAATGCAATAGAAAACACAAGTAACAAACAAGCATTTGTAGCACCTCCTTCAAATATCTGAGAGCTAGTCTATTTTCAGAATTTTAGTATTTACAATTAGGCATCAGTAAAAGCAACTAAGTTCAGGCAGCCAGTTCAGAAATATCTTCCTGGCCAATCACAACATAATGAGAGACAAAATTATGGCAGACAAATGGCTTTCAGTATTAGGAAGCAGTGCTTTTATGAAGACACAAACTGAAAAATGTTAATGCTTCTAAAAATGCATGAAATATTAACAGAAAACAAAATTACAGAAATATCTACAGACATCAATTTGAAATGTGTATTACTTACAGTAAGGTTCATAAAACTGAGAAATTTTTTGAGCATTTCAGTCATTATCGAGAAGTCCCCTTCAGGTAAGTACTCCCTCACAGTAGTCACATTGATCTAAGAAATAAAACAGTCTTGTCTTATTTGGGAAACGTTTTTCTGACACAGAACTACAATGCATGTGCGATGCACTAAGACAAGTATATTCACAGCATAAAGACGGCTTTTGCTGCCATCTTTATAATATAAGTCTCTTCTAAGCAATACTCATATCTTTACTGTGTTTATGTTTCTAGAAAACTATTCCTGAAACTATTTTTTATTGTTGGTTTGTTAAAGTTATTTCCTAAAAATAGGAAAAACAAATAAAACCAAAACCACACACCAAAAAAACCTATCAGACATCCCCAGGACCTGCAGGATTATCAAGAACTAAAACCCCCACCAGATCACTCCCCTGACAGGGAGAGGCTCTCCCTTTACCACTGTGAAGAGTTGAGAATTACTGATCTCACTGTCAATCTCACTCTGGACACTAAAACTGCTCTGGACACTGATCAGTCCAAAGGCACAGAACAGCACCTTAAAGGCCATTTCTGCACCACGGTAAATTCAGACAAGCCTGAGGGCAGGTCTGAACTCGTTCTCATGTGAACATATTTTTGATAGGAGACTTTATTGAGTTCTCAGCCATTGGAGTTCCGTATTTTTAACTTTGGCTTTCTATTACATATTTCCAATCTGAAACAATTATTTTGAACTAACAGGGACACACACAGGTTTATCTGATTTCAATGGAAGAAAAAGCTAAAGCAGACTGATAAAGAATGAACAAGTCTGATGGTAACTTGTTTACTAAAACTACTGAGGAGGAACAGGCCCATTTTAGCCCATTTTCCTCTGCCTTTCCAGAGTTAATACTTTTGCTGGCTACAAAGAGAGGTAAAAGAGGTCAAATACTCAATTCCAACTGTTTTTGATACACATAGTGATGTTCAGAAAATTTGTTTTGGCTGGAATAACTCTGGCAACCCTTCCCAAAGCTGTATACATCAGTGTAGCTTCACCAATGTATTGCTCACACTGAAGCCCAATTCAATAAACCCTTTTCAATACAGCAAATTATCACTTCATTAAACATTATATTGGACTTAAGATCAATTTATTCCTTACTGGACTCTCCTGGCAGAGACAGCCTAGAAGCAATGCTGTGTATGAGGCCACAATGCAGTCTTCCATGTGCTTCCCAGCATGCTGAAGAGCTGTAAAAGAGACAACAGTCTATTGTATTCTCTAAGCAGCTGGTAGATTTTACTGCTGCAAATACAATCCTTCATTATCACTTTGCAGAATGCTTTTTCCTCAAACAAAACGAGCTTTTGGACTGAGATTTCAGAGATCAGGAAACGCCACTCTTACTGACTCAGCAGCACATTCTTGACAAGAAAAATGGTCTTCATTCACTTTCAACTCATTCTGCTGCACAGTATTTTGTCATTTGCCATTTCAATGTGCAAACTGTATGCTGAACACCCTAAACTACCAATGCAAACGTTTCATGTGATACTATATGCCTCCAAGACTTCCCCCAAAGCAGTTTATTGTGTTAAGGATAACAGGCACAGCATTTTTTGCTGATGACTCAGCATTTTGGGAAAAACTACAAACAACTGCAGACACCAGTTGATGGAGCTACAAAAAGGAAGGAGGATATAAAGCAAGGTTGGAGAAAGTAATATACCACACCCATTAACATAAGATGAAAACACTATTAAAAGCCATACACTGCATCTACTAGTAGAAGATGAAACAAGAAGGAATCATGTTTCAGACCCATTTTCCAGAGACAAACTATGTAACAGGTCAGAGATACCCAAATTCCTGGAACAAACTACCAAAAATGCAGCACATCAAGGCACTACACAGGTACTTCAGATACCACTGATGAAGGAAGAAGACAGACACAAAGCAGATGGGGACAGAAAAAGCGAACAGGGAGAGGAGGGGGAAAAACCCCAACCCTTAAAGGAGCTTGAAACGAGAACTGTGGAAAACAAAATTAAGGCAGGTAACTTTCAAGGACTCTTCCAGAAGAATGAAGTAACAGCCTAAAAGCCATCCTTTCCAGAGTATTTTGTGTATGGAGTGTCCCAAAAAGGTATGGGATTTTTTTTTTGCCCTTTTTTTCTAAGGAACAGATAAAAGGTAAAAGTAGCATAACTGCTTCCACTTCTCATGCTTCAGATCTAAATGGCTCCTACTTATGCAGCCATTTCACCAGGGATACACTGGGGAACTCTCAGCCCTAGAGACTGGATGTAGAGAGGAAGCAGAGGACAAGGTGGGATTTTATGCAATCACTGCTCTTAGCCAGACAACGTACCTTTATTAAGATCAAGTTCTTCATCATCTTCCTCCTTCTTATCCTTCTCCTCAGTACTGTCTGACTTCTCTGTGGAGACCCACTGGATCTCCCCACTAGTCTCCTGCCATTCCCCACTCTTGTCATGCTGAGCAGTGGGAGCCTCTTTAATCAGCTCGTCCGTCTGGCTCTCGGCCAGCTGTGCCGCTCGCTCGCACTCCAGGAACAGCTATTGGGGGAGTCCAGGAGAACTTCTGTTAGAAACCCTGAACACACTGACTTCAGACTTCCACCTTTATTTCCTGCTCGCAACTTACCCCTTAATACAATTAGCCTTCAATACTTGTCTTAACAATAGGCTTTTCTGCTTCAAAGGAAAACATAATCTGGCCCAACACCAGCACTGTGCGCCACAGCAAGACCTCCCTCCCTGCCTGCTGCTGAACCACTTCCCAGGCTCCTCTTGGGCACCATAAAAGTTTAATCACTTTCCTTGGAGACTAAAAGCTGCCATAATTTCCCGTCCATTTTTGTTCTCTACCAATTTTCCTTTTCTTTTCAGGCTAACTATTCCCTCTTGGCTTTCTTAAAGGAAAAATACGAAGGAGTCATTTAAAATGACTTAGCAAAGAATGTGAATGAACTAAGAATTTCATATTAGGCAATTATTTCGCGTGAATTATTTCCCAAGCCATACAATCACCAGTTTTAAATATTACTTTGCCAAGCTACATACATTAAGGTATTTAGTATTATTATTTTTTCTGATTTTTTTTGGTCTGCTACTGGACAGTTATTTCACAAAGTTAAATACAACTGCTAAAAGCATCCATAAAATTAACTCTACTGAAACAAGACATCGGTAATTTCCTTTCAATTTTTTCATTTTAGTTTGCATGGTGAAACTCACTTACCAAAATTCTTGATGGAATTCTTTTTAACAATTTCTTTTTTAAAATTTCTTAATTTAATTGGTGGATTTCTTTTTTTTTTTACAGTCAATTCAAGAATGCTGTTTCACATTCATAATCATTACATCAGTATTTTATTGCTTTTTATAAAGGATGATCTTATTTTTTAATTCCAAGTGGCAAAGTCCCCAAAACATTGTACTTTTTAAAAAAATTATGGAAGCAAAGTACGTAAGAGAAAAGTAGCTTACAGCTGGTTTAAAACAAAAGTCAAAGTAAATAATCCAGCAACAATAAAACCAGAAATAAACTGCATGGGAACACAAGAGTTTTCCTGGATGTGTGTAAACCAGTGTCTTTTATCAGGGAAGCTGTTTGTGCCATGGACAGCACTGCAAAAGTCAGGGTTGTGAGCAGCAATCTTCCCTGTACCTTGCTCCACTCCTCAAAATGCTAACCACAAAAACTGACACGTTTTCATTGCTGAGCTCTCCCTTCCCCCTGACAGTCTGATAATGAGAAATGGAAGCTCTGCAGGACAAAGACGTCTCACCTGCACTAAAGCCTGAACAGCATCAATCTGTCCAGTTATCTTTAGGTTCTCATCTCCTTCGCCCGTACACAAGGAGTCAAAAGAACACGATGTTTCCATGTTGACAAGGCAGTGCCTGTTCCGGGCACTGTACTCCACGAGATTGATCAACAGACCCAATCCCTGCAAGATTGGAGAGTTAAAAAATATTACACACATTGGAAAAAAGATCATTTAGCAAAAAACACCTATTTAGATAAACATCTTTGGCCTTATCTTTCTGAGAATACACAACTTACCAAACAGTCTGACAGACAGGGGGATCAGGATTTAAAGAAATACAAGATAGAAGAGAGATCCCAGTACAGGAGAATCTTTATGCATAGATCTCTGTTTTCCCAATTCTGAACATAAAATTTTTGGAGCTGAGGATTCCTTTATAGAGATTAGGGATTCATGTGTCCAACCCTCATCTTATTCTCATAAGAGATCCTTCACATACACAATTTCACTGCTGCTACTAGGCCACTCTGACCCATTTTATGTAAGCTGAGGTAAATCTGACAAAGCTTTTAACTCAAACAATAATATCAACCATATTTCCAAAACTGAAAAGATGTTTGAAAATTATTAATTCACACACTTATTTAGCTAAATCTCTTTGTTTAACAAGCAGGGCACTTTTCCCCCCCAAACACAGGGCAAACCCCTCAAACCCACCACATCCTTACAGAAACTTTAAGTACCTCACTTCAGGTATGTATCTAGTCACTGAAAATTGTAGGGGAAACTATTCCTTAAGGAGCAGCTCAATGCACAAGAAGGAGGCAAATCATTTTCTATTGATGTAAGAAGCACAAGAACTCACCAGCACCCGAATATCAAATCTCTGTTCTTGAGGTAGGAACTTGGGAACCTGAAGCACACAATTCATGGCTGTGCCTATCAGACCATCTTGTTCACCTGTTTTTGTACTACCCCATTCTGCAAACAGAGAGAGTTCAGAGGCTCAATACTGAAAACACTCACATTTGTAATGGGAAGCAGCCTAATAAAAACCTTTTGGCTCTAATGACAAACCAGCCCCTCTCAGCCCAACCCTCATGTGAACACTTCATACTTGCAAATCTTCACCCAGCTTGCCAAGATATTACTGAGGGCTGTAAGCAAACATCTACCATGCGTAACTGCTTTACAGCACTGGATTTGAAAAACCATAACCAATAGAAAAAACTATTTACACTAATGGTTCATTTGACACTTCACCAAAGAATATGCAAAAAATTTGTTGTCTTACCATTATCATTTGTCAGGTTGAGCAAGACCCCAATGATGGCCCTCATACAGTCTTCCACGGCTTTACCCACGTGGTTAGTTACATTCTGGTGAGGCAGAGACTTATTGTCTGGTAAACAGATACTGTCTTCAGCACGATTATATCGCTGGATTAACTCCTCACAATGCTGCAGTGCTCTGCAGGGAGAAGGTGCAGAACAAAATTATCTTCCCAACATAAAGAGCATACCACCTTTATACTTGCTTCACAAGTAAAAAATCCTGAAGCACAGAGCTTTAGGCTGAATTTTTCTGATACTCAGTCTGTAGGGACAGATAATGAACTTATTGCCTAAAAATCTTTTATAAGCTCAACTGAAAATTGTGAAAACAAAAACCTGGGAATATTAGGGCTTTATCAGCTTGATATTTCAGGAGCAAGTTAATTTTCTTTTCCAGCTTCATCACATGGTCTTACAAAAGATATCTCCTCTTCCTACAAACCCAGCCTCCCATATCCTCTGACCATCAAGGCACAACATGATTCTGACAGTTTTACCAGAATGTTCTCTTGTTCTCTTCTCAGAACTATTTCCATTCAGTAAGGAACGATACATGACTTCCCAGCAGTAAAATCCTGATCTTGTAGCACCAGTGGACCACAGATTCTACTGCGTAACATTAGTTTCATGTTAAACCACCACGCTGATTTCAGTTACAAACAAAAACAGAAATGTCAAAAATATATACTGGTTTAAATAATGTATTGAACTGTGGTTTGCTTCATTTTAATTTAAAGAAATACTCCAAATATCTAACCTATAAACATGAAACCATGTTTCCAATGAGGTCTGCAAGGTCAAACTTTCAGCTTCATTTGTTCTCTTATGAAGAGCAATACAAGGGGCAGACAGGCTCTGCCAGCCACCTGAGACCTCACCCAGATTGATAAATGGGTTAGAGGTGTTTGTACAAGAATCTCTGCCAGGGACAAATGCCAGGAACAAAATTTCACTGTTTTAATTCTCAGTTACACTGTCAATTCTGCTCTGCTCCATTCCAGTAAACACTTAAGCACGATGAAAACACAGTAAATAAACGGCTCTTAACCCTCTTCTGTGTTCCTACTGAGTACAGCAGGAGCTGAATCCACAGGCAGCAGCTTCTACAGACCCAGCAGCAGCAGCCCTGCACACTGGCAGTACTCAGGTAGCTGTCCATACCCCCATCTACATTAACTTTACTCAATGAAAAGCAACAGTGGAAATTTTGGGGTTATTCACTCCTAGAATCTTCCGGTAGAAACCGTTTCTTTTTTTACCCTATCATGGGAAGTACTTTGCAAAACTGGGGTTTTTGTTTGTTTTTTTTTTTTTCTACAACTTACTTAGCTGAGGAGACTATGAGCTGTGAGTCTTTGTATGCTATCAGATAGCTCTGATTTTCTGGATTATGCACAGTTACCTAAAGAGAGAAGGAGAAAGTAGTATTAAAAATAAGAGAGGTTTTTTCCCTGAAAGAGAAGCATTCCCTTTTACTGCTACCATACTTTATTCAGTTCCACATTTCTTGGCTATTATCCAGTGTGAACTTTCACTTCTCATTTTTCAGTATTTCCTCGGAGTTTTCATCTCTAAATAATTGTGGCACTGAAGATAAGACCGTCTTCCCTGATAAAGTGCAGAAACCATGCAGCAGAATGTATCACCACAGCAGAACCCTGAATCCACATTCTGAGATACAGCATCCCAAGTGTGTATACAGAACACAGTTATATATGTGGTATTTTAAGGACTTGACATCAAATCCACTTATGAGAGCTTATTACGAATCCAACCATAACACACAGGGCTTTCCTTGATTCCCCTGACTGAAATTTGGAATCAATTTTCAGCAACAACAGAAGTTCTTCTCTTGGACTTGCATGATTTGGTGTGTTTTGAATTTTGTCATCTCACCCAGGTTTCTAAGAACCTTACTACATCACAAACACCCCCAAGTCCAAATCTGAATATTCTAACACTAGACAAGGCTCTTCTACTCTTGCTTGGCAATTCTATCTATTGAAAATAAAAGCACAAAATTACTCTGAATTTTTTTTTCCACAGCTGAGAAGAAAGGTGAAGAGCATTTTTAAGACACCCTTCAACAATAGTTCACGTTTCTCAATTCTCAGCTTGCATTTACACTATCTTTAGGTTTGTCTTTCTATTTGAGTGAAGAAAACAAGTGACCACTGTAGCTATTTGCCCTCTGATTTGGGTTTCAGGTGTTGAGTGAGATTCATTGACCTGTACTCTGATCCCAAATGTGTTCTGATGTAAGGAGATGTGTTGCTGGAGCATAACAAGGCTCTTCTGCTTTCTTAGGGTATCACAAACACAGCATAACACCAGTAACAAACAGCAAATTCAGTGAAACAAGGCATTGCAGAGAAACACACACCCCCCATTCCTGTCACATCAACTCTACAAAAGTACCACATATTTTGATTTTCTTCCAAGTTCTGAAAGAATTATTTACAATCTGCCTTTACACACTCAGCTGATGACAGGACTCGTTTGCCTTTCAGGGCCATTTTCTCTTTCAGCACTTCCCCAGCTGATGGTTCAAAGTAGCAATTCCTAATAATGATTTATGGCTTCTAAGAAAATCTCACTTCTATAATGATCAGTTATTGCTGATCACACATACATTGGAGGGTGAAACTCATGCTTCAAAAACAACGTCCATAAACAGCAGCTTTTTGTAGGAACTTAAGAGAAAGCATCATGTTATACTTAGGGGTTTTTTACCAAAAATAATCTTGGAATGTGGTACACACAGAACGGTAAATTAAAATTTCAAACATTACAGAAACACTGATAAACATCAGAAAGTTAGCAGAGTCTATAAAAAAAATAAAAATCTACCTTCTAGAGCTATAATGTGACAAGATACTGAAAGAATGTAAACCAGAACTGCTTAAGAAGCAGCTTTCACAAATGCAAAGGATCTGCTCATACTCACACTTTCTAAGACCCGTAAACATCTCTCTGCACCCCATAACGAAGCAACCAGCTTCTCTTCATTTTCATCACTGCTTAGGTGATCCACACATTCTTTAACTAAACACAAAAAGAAGTTGTTTTCCTCCATAAGTAAGGTGACTTCAAAAGCCAGGTGTACAAACTAACCAGCTACTCAAGAGTTATTATCAACCTCGTTTTACACTTTGCCCACCTCTAATGGCAGGAAACAATTATCAAGACATCATGAGCACTCCAAAATGTTTCATTTCTCCAAGTAAAAGAAAAAAACAAGCCTTACAATTTTGTCTTTACAAGTTTGAGATTGTTGTTACAAGCTACCTAACCATATATTTTATTTTCTCCTGCCAGTAAAACTGTCCAGCACATGACTGTGTTCCTTAACTCTAAGGGAGTCTTGTAGAAGAGGAAAGAGATAGGACTTGCACACACTTCCCAGATTTTACAAGTCTGAAACCATAACTTGACACTGTGTTCAAACTGAATATCTTAATCTCTCCAATCCTCCTTTTGTTCTCCCACTGCTTACTTAAGACCAAGCTTCATTCATGTCACGAATTCATTTAGAAATGTCCCTTTTCCTACCTAGGAGATTCTGATCAAAAACACACTAACTAAGACATATTTTTTTAAAAAATAATGAAATTAACCCTGCCCTTCCCCCCCATTTCTTCTTGAAGGGTTTACTTCCTTTGGTATATTTAGTTTAAAAATATCTGGTCTGAAAATAACTCCAGAAGACTATAAAGGAGATTCTACTGTAGAATAAGTGTGCTGTACAGAGATATGTAGCAGCATTCTGTCCAAGCTTAAGCCATTTTTATTCTCATACACTGTAATGCAACACTACACATTCTGTTTAACAAGAAAACTACTTTCAATCCCACCTGCAATTAAAAATTAAAATCACTAATATTTCTCAGTTACTCGATATTGAATTGTGTATTTTATTTTTAACACTGCTAAGAAAAATACCTAATATTTCTATTTTTAACCGCAGGAAATGAACATTACAAAGAGTAAACATTTTATTATAATTCACTATGTTTTCCTGCTGTCAAAGCAGTATCCCCACTGTACCTTTATCTACAATATGATCCAGACCACCCAGAAGTCGCAGCTCTTCTTTAAACCAGTCCCCAGCTCGCTTTGAGGTGAGAGACAGTAACGTCTCCATTGCCAAATGCCCAGTCTGCAAGAGGGAGGTTCTGGAATTAGTGAAAGCACCATATGCAGCTGTAGCCAATACACCAAGTCATACAAATATGTCACGTGAAAACCAGAAAAACACAAGTAGAGCTTCTGAGAAGAACCACCACCAGAGGGAGCAAGAACAGACTGGAAATATGTGTATCTTAAAAAAAAAACGACAGTACTGATAAAAAAGGTAGGTTGCATTTTCAAATTTTTTTATTAATAGCTTAGAAAACCCAAGCTGACTCCTGTCATCTGTTTCTCTTGTTATCAAAATAATCAAGTGGAGGAAGTAAATGGACAAATCAGCCAGGCAGTAAAAAAATCAAGAAAATCCCCAGTGAACACAGCTTCCCTATCTCTCACATACATCGGCTTTGCTGCTTATACATCACATTTGCTTCCAATGTAGGTATCTTGTGTTTTTAATTTTAAACCTACAGAATAAAGCAATTAAACTGAACAACTGCAGGAAATCTCTCTCTGTTTACTGATACACTCTTTTGGAAAAAAGGAGGAACACACAGATAAATTCAGCAACAGTAAAGATAAGTTCTCTCCCTGCAAACGGAACAGTACTCACCAGGCTTGGGCAAACACTCCACTGTCTCAGTATGAGCCCTCCCCTCACCCCCCAGCATCTCCAGCTGCTTTCCTTGTTTTCAAAACACTTGATTTCCAAGGAGGAAAAGAAAAGTTGAAGATTAAAGAAGAGTTATCACCCAAAGTTGTTTCTGGGTTGTAGGAGCAAGCCCTGCAGCACACTGTCACTGTGAGCATAAAAGTAACAGCATTTCTCCAGAGCAAATGGAAGCACCCTTGGGTCAGCAAAGTGTTGTGGGGATCAAGAGAACACAAACAGCAGCAAATCTACAACAGGTCAGTGCATTTCCTAAATACCTTCACCACAAAAGCTCAAAGGCCACACAATATTTAAAACAGTGATTAATTTTCTGTCCGAGGGCAATAAGACTTCAAGTAACACTAGAAGAATATAGTCTGATATTTGTACACACTTAGTAAGGACACTAATTTTCTCATTTTAATAAAAGCAATGAAACCTCATAACTCTTTTTTTTGAGTAATGTAATCCATTACATTCAGGTTTTTTGTCAATTACTACAAAATTTTAACACCAAAGGCCCAAAACATGGTTGCCTTAGCCAGGCAGCCTTATGCTGAGAGTGAAAAGCAGAATAAGCTCTTTCACCATCTGAAACCAGAAGTCACTCCTGAAGGATTCTGTGATAATGCAACAGTGAGGAGGAAGCTGCAGAAACAGGAGCTCCAGGGGGCTGCACTCACTGACAGGTGAGGGCCATGTGCTGAGGTGAAGGCCAAGTCCTTCAGGTTTATCTTCTTCTAATGCAGCACAAGGAGCCTGGAACAAATCCAACCTGCACACACCACCTCGGTTTCTGGTTTGTGTTTTTAACATAAACAGCCCTCAAGAAAACAGAACCTTTGAATATTCCAGAACTAGTCCAGCCTCACGTCTAGACAGACACACAAACAACGCTGTCTGTGAAAGAGGGAGGCAAATTGATCACTTTCGCCTTGTAGGAAGTCTTTCCGTGACGGCAGGGAGAAGGAATTCTGCTGACCAGAGATATTCTAGAATACGTGGTTTTATTGCAAGGGTCGTGGGTAAAGAGGGTCTTGCCTTCAGCCACCAGCCTCGGCTGAAGGGAAGTCCCAGACAGAACGAGGGAAAGAGCAAGGAGGTAATAGTTATGAGAGAAGGGAAGCGGGGGAGCAAGGCAGCAACGGTCAGAGAGCAGAGAACAGGGAGAGCAGGTAAGAGCCAGTAAGAGAGTGGGGCATAGAGAGGAGGTAAGAGAGCAGGGGTAAGAGAGACAGTAAGAGAGAGATTGGAGCAGAGCTAAGAGCAGAAGTAAGAGAGCAGAGAATAGAGAGATAGTAAGAGAGCGAGATCCTTGTTACAATGCATTATATCTCCTTTTGTGATGAATATTCTAATTTACAGTGACCAACCAATACAAGACACAAAATCCTATAGAATCTACATATAGCCTATAAGAACTACTACATTACCATACTATGTTATATTTTAAACTCTAAAAACTACTCTTTAGACTTTTCTGCTTTGCTACATCGACCTTTGGATCCCTTAGCCAGCAGAAAAGTATTGTTTAATCAAGAGGGATTCCTCTTCAGCTGGCTAGGCTATTGTTTTCAGGTTATATAGTAACTAAGACTCAGCATCCTACAGCTCAAAGTAAACTTCTATTTCTATTTCGATTATAAGTTTCATATTTTCAGAATCTTTTGCTAAACAATCATATTTATACGGTTTCCCTGATTCATCTTCCCCAACATCGCCTGATCTGTGTAAGATTCAAATAAGGGAAGGTGTGACTGGTGAGGCACAAACTGGAGGTATAAAAACATCTGCTGCAATCCTTCTGTTTCTCACTGGGTATGTCTGAGTCTGAAAAAGCACAGAGCTTTTCTTTACCTCCCGAAGATTTGTATCTTTGTTTGCATTTTCTGCCTGTCATTGAGTACAAAACAGAGATTACTTATTGTATCTCATGACAATAAGTATTGTCATACTTATTGGGATCTACATGAAAGCAGCTTCATCTTCAACATATGAAGTTCATTATTGTCTCAACTTACCATTGCTACTATTTTAAACTGGAAGAGAACCTAATCATCTCATTTGGCTTGCAAATATTCTCTAAATACTATACAGTCTCTGCTTCTCGATGGTGCAGCTGGGAGGAAACCAGTTTCCATCTGTGAGGTACTACAATATTCAATGCATTTACAGCAACAGCTCGAAATAAATTTAAGAAATAGAGCTGCCTCAGGGAAAAACCCTCAAATAAAGCAGCTGAAACTGATGGCCTAGGATATTAATGCTCTTTACTCATGAACAACTTCCTCACAAGACAGAGACCCTTTTGATATATCCTCTCCTTTTAAAACCCATGTCTAAGAAAACACAAGAACAGAACTACAGTTCATAAAAAAGCAACAGGCTAGATCAGATTATGAATATGAGAAAAGCTCAAGCAGGAGACAGTGGTCTTTGTGGCTGGATGCTTTAGCAATGAGGAACCTGCACCAGCTGTTCCAGGCTTAATAAAGGGAGCTGTCTTACATTTTATAGTGCAAGAGATATCCTGGCACCGACAAACTCTGCTATGTGAGCTGCCTTCAGTGCCAAAACAGCACTGAAAGAAGACTCTGATTATACCAAATCCTAGCTGATCACCACCCAGAGAACAAACTTCATTCTGTGGTGGTATTTTCAGACTGTAAACTGAAAGTGCAGAATATAATCTCATATTTGTTCTTTCTTTGCAGACTTCCAAGGCCAGCAAATTAATTCAAGCTCCCTACTGGCACATTTCATATGTTTGCATGAAACAAGCCTAAAATTGAAATTTGTAATCCACTGTCACCACAATCTGATTACCAAAGTTAACAATGGTGTCATGGATATTTTCTTCCTCACCCAAAATTCAGCTCTTGCTAAAGCTACAGAATAGTGACTCTTCAAACCAATTCAGCTCTGTGTTCCATAGCCAGAATTTGGAGGGAAAACACCCCAACAACACTCTTCCTAAACTGACACAGAAATCCCAAAAGCTACAGAAGAAAGTGCCAGCTCAACAAGGCACATCATCTTTTAGTCTAACTGAATATGGAACACAATCCTGACTGCAGATTACTGCCAGGAGTTGGAAAATTACTTGCACAGACAAAGCTCTGAAAAGCTCACTTCATAAGCAATAAATCAGAAGCTTCTCCCGTGGGGGATAAGCATTACAGAAAAAATGGCAAAGACCTTAATAAGAATCTTGAAATGAATGTATTACAGGATGTCAAAAAATTAAGATCATACTAACATCCACTATACTGAAATACAGCAAAAGCAAAGACACATCACTTATTTTTGTCATTTATGGCCACTCATCTAATCAATCTGTCAATCAATTCTTTAAATACACTCTTCTAAGAAGCCTTGCAACTTATGCTTTTTATTTTCTAAGCTAACTTGATCATCAAACCATGGCCAAATTTATTTTTAAACAGAACCAGCTCAGTCTGTTGCAGATGAAGGTATTTTCATAAAGAGCAAGTATGTTTGAGAAAGGAAGGAAAAAAAATTATCCACATGCACTGTAAGCAACAGAACTGCCACCACACTTGGGTAGGGAAAAATCAGTTTCTGTAGGATAGGTTTTGTTTTTTAAATGTGAAAACCTGCAGCACAGTTTTAATTTAGCACACAATACTCTTATTCCCATGCAGAAACCCCTGTTTGTGAAAGTACTTATAAAACTCAGGCAAGGAAATGGAGTCAAATAACCCAAGCGTGGGCTTCAAACACACAGAGTTATTTAGTGTTACTTGTTTCCAACTGCTCCCTGTAACTGGCTACCCACAGCAGGGGAAACGGAGCCTCAGACACCTGAAGAACATCCTAACTTTATCCTACTAACAACCTTTGACAAAGGAAATTTCAAATTTGAAGAAAACACTTGCAGTGCACTCAGGTATACATTGAAGGTAGATGACACACCAGGAGTCCTTTGCTGGGGATATGAAATGAAGGATGATGATTGCAAGTTTCATTTTATTAAGAATTCCACAACGGCCAAGGCTTTCCAATAAAAGCATTGTACCCACCGTGATGTTTTCGAGATCAAGATGTTTGTTGTGAACAGTTTCACACAGTCTCCGAATTTTTTCCTTAATTTTATTCATGTCTTTTTCATTCAGCAGCTTGGCAGAGGAAGCATCTTGCTCCAATTCCAGAAGCCGTATCATCAGATCTAGGCTAGCTCTGTCTAAATCCATGTTCAAGCGATCTCTACTCAGGATGTACATTAGAGCTGCTGTACAAAGGGACAAATTCTTGGGTTGGGAGAGAAAGAAAAAGAAAAAAACAGTTAGCTTTTACTAATCATTTTAGGCAGACCTTTTACTATTTTTAGTAAACAAGCTGAAGGTTCATAAAAGAAAATGCCTGACAGGCCCCAGTCTTAGCACTTGCATGAGCACTCACTGTTGAATGGAGATTCCTTCTAGCAAGTTACTAATGCATTCTCCTGACAAATAAAACTGAGACATAAAGCACTCAATATATTTATACAGCCCTAGTAGAAAAGCAGGGATTTCTACTTTTTAGGGACTCAGTGCTGCAGACAGAGTAAGAAACAGTAACTCCAGTAAGACAGTATTAGAGAAGAGACAGATGGCAGGGGAACAACGTAAAACAGCTCAGGGTACATGGTGGCAAGGTAGGTGAACATTCTGGTTCAAGGGGATGAGCTGGTGACAGCACCAGAAAATCCAGAGATCATGGGGACTGTGTCTGCAGGGAGGGAGTGCCCAGGGACAAAAATTCTGATTCTGCCAAACAGGTCTGTCAGTTAATAGTTTATCCAAACTTTTCCAGCATAAGCACCTTTTCTTTCCAGGGGCATTCTGATTTTTGGAAGTAAGCAGAGTATAAAGCAGCTTCCCCCTGCTCCTCTGTCCATCCCCATCAGTCCTTCGTAAGTGAATGTTATTAACCTGACCAGCTGTATCTTACACAGAATTGGTGCAGAGGCACATCTGACTGGCTAAAGAACACTTGATTCGTGAAGAAGGAATTAAAGTCTACCTTCACGAGGCTCCAGAAAAGCCAAGGCAGAAGATGACTGTCAGGAACGGACAGATGGCAGTGAAGAAAAACCATCCATCCCTGATGTCTACGTACTGCACTTGCACTGAGCTCCAAGTTACAGGAAAGAGGAGGAATGTTCACTGGGAACAGAGGTGTGCTGGGCACAAAACTGTCAGAAACCTCAGGCACTAACTGGAGGAGTTGAGAGCTGGGCGTGTGTGGGGTATTTGTGTGTCCTATTGAGTTCAACCCTCAGGAGTCAACATGCTGCGTGCATCCACTGCAATTGTTTCTGTATAAGGCAAGTTAAACATGGAAACAATCTAATTCTGGAATATAAATGTTGTACAGCTCAACAGGAAAGAGCAGAATTCTGTGTCATAGCAGATTAACATCTTGTTCAGAGTTCAGCCAACCACCAAAGCAATCATTACCTGCTCTGCTTAGTTTAGAAGTAAATAATAATCATACCTGGTCATACTAAGCAGTATCAGCATTTCCAAAACAGGATTAGGCAGCTGACAGTCTATCAAAAGCTATGTCAAAACTCCTTCCTGTCTGAGTTACTGAGATCCTCGGGTGAATACAGACTTTAATCTGGCCAACTACCAAAGATGCATTTGAACTACTGAAGGAAGCAAGGGTTTCCAAATGTACATCTTTCATGAACAAATGAAGCCAGCGTTGTTAAAAAAACCCCACAACAAACTCTTAGCTGCGAGCACTGCTACCCCAGCCTCTTAAAACTACTCCAGCCTCGCCAGATGTAAGGCAGACAGTATCTATGTGACCTGCCTGCAGAGAGTATACGTTGTTTACTCTTCATTAACTTTCTCCAATAAGCCTTGCAATTTCATCAATTACAAAAATTGTTTACTCTTCATTTACTTGCAGCTGGCTTAAACTGTACATGTCAGGTTCCCTGAAGAACAGGGTTCTTCCAGAATGGCAGTGAAGGACACAGGAGTACACACATTCCAGAGGAACCAAAGGTAAGCTAATCATTGTTCAGCCAATCTGGGACTTCAACATCTATGAAGAACTATATTTTAATGACCAGCATTACCTAGGTGTTTCCTGGTTTAAAATAAAATGCTCAAGGTCTCAAGGGAGTTTTTATCAACCAGAAATGCAGCAGTTAACAGAGGGAAAGTGCTGAATTTATAATCTGGCTGCCATTATTTAGGCATTTCCAAAAGTCAGACTGTTCTTAGATCATTACTCAGAAATGCCTTACAGATACTCCCAAGTCTGGTGAGGGCAATCACATTCACTCTGTAAACCTTTGTACCAAGCCCTTGCCTGTTCCAGGTGCCCTTCTTTTCAACCCAACCAGCTTTCCATTATGAAGGGAGTGATGGTTCGTTTTCCCTCTGCATCAGCTCTGCCAACACTTCCCTTCAGAGCAGCCCAGGTTTCCAGACACTTAAATGTGATCAGAGCACCAAGACATGATGCAGGCTGCAGGAGGGCTGCTGGAAAAGCAAAACGGATGGACTGGCCCTGTGTAACAAGAGCCAGGTTCCTGTCACAGCACATACACAGAGGGGATTCAGGGCAATAAGCCTCCCAATGCTGATGTGCACCAGGAAAATAGTGATATAAAAGTAAGGACCTCAAATATGAATGGTGCTTACAGCATGGAACAAACCTGCTTTAGCTTCATACCAGTGATAGGGCTTTTGTAAAGCTGGTTTCTCCTAGTCCCGATAGGCTTCCTCTTGAGTAAAACAATTCTGTATTTTCCTCTGATCTTCTGTGTTTAATTAACCACACTGCCTGAAAGCTATCACCTGTCCTACCATACACCCAAGTCTGAGCTTGGAATGACGGGAAAATTGTTGGTACAAATCATTTTTGATCAGTATTGTAAGAGAACAAAATACCCAACCAAATCAACCCTTCCAAATGCCACCCTTACACACTGCAGTAGAAGAGTGATTTTTTTGGGGTGAGCTTCCCCATCTCATTCTATTCCTCAAGATGTGTAAAACACGTTCTGCCTTCAAATAAATGCAGAGAAGAGAAAATGTAAAATAAATAGAATTTGCTGTAGACATAAATTTCATGGTGTATCTAACTATGGATTTGCACTCCATCCTTCTACAGAATTCAGGAAAACATCCTACTTTGAAGATACACTCCAGAAATGGCAGACCATTTACACCCACTCTGATCCTTGTCTTCTCTTGCCTGTTCTATTTATACTCCAGCTTGTGGGAACAGATGGTTATTTTCTAGGGTTCAGCACTACATATAATGCACTTTTATATTTTTTAAGTTCTCCTCATGCTGAAGACATTATAAAACCACATTTCTGTGCTTAACTACTGACAGATATAATGGAAATACAGTTTTTGTTTTAAAAATTAATAACACTTCAAAATCATTACAGTGCACCACCGAAGAGACAAAGTCAATTAAAAAGTTAGGCTTCAACACAAGCCTACAAGAAAAATTTGGTGGAACAAGTAATTCTCATGTGGTTATTTTTGGGCATAGCTCTGTAAGATAGCTGGTTATTTTGTTTTCCCTGCTGGTTAAAGAAATGCCAACTGTCAGTACTCCTTATGGAAATGTTAAGAGTCTCCTACACAGTCAGTCTACTCCATTGCATCAGAACAATGAACACAGTAAAAGCTCATATTTGTTTCCATTAACAGTGTCATTGTGGCATTTTCCCACCTTCAAATACTTTAAGAAAATATTAACCAAATAATTGTGAGTTTTTAGCTCAGTCCTTACTTATCTCACAGGGATTTGAGCCATGCATGCAAAGCTGAGTGTGATTTACTATTCTTCAGTTACTTTGAACTGAGATTTAGTGGAGAAATTTCTACTCATTTGGAAAAAAATAAAATTTCAGTGAAGTTAATTAGTGAATGAAAGGGTAGTAGAGACAGACAGCATGCTTATCCAGAGATGACTGTGTTGAAACACATACTGTCAGGAGTTAGGGCACATCCATTAGCATTTATCAAGAGTAGTTGGATAAGTCAGTAATTTCACAATACTGTAAAACCTGTACCAAGAATGTACTGTAATGATACTCAAACATTAACTATCAATTTTTTTCTTTGACAAAAGGGAGCATTTCATCAAATATACTGAAAGTAGTGAATATAATCAATGCTTTTTGTTACTGCAGACTAATAATAGCACGCAATTTCCTTTTGAACTTTATGTGCTAGTTCTTTTGAAAATGAAGGAATAATGGTAACTGTTAAAAGACAGCCAAAAATACACCCAGCAAGCTTGTGCATTTTCCAGGGAACTGTAGCTGTCCTCTGCTGATCTCCTGCAACTCAGTGGTGGCAACTGTCCTAAATAGAGTGACTGTACTTCATTTATTTCTAGTATCACTCGGCACTATTTTGACAGCTCACAAAATAATGAACTCATTGAAGCTGGTGCCTATGTTTTACAGTTAGCTATTGCTAATTTTTGAGGGAGATGGAAAATAAGCTATTATTCCAAATCAGTTACTTAAAACTACAGCTTTTTTTTCCCCACACACAGTAAGATGTCAAATACCATCTCTGAAATGCCTATTTCTGTGGGTGCAAAGCTGCATTCTCTGCACTGTATGTCACTCCTCTAGAGCTATCACAGAAAATTATAAACCTGACTGATATACGTATCTACTACCCATTTCAAGTACAATCTCATCTTTTCAGCTTTCGTAAAAATATCTCAAGGGATGCCCCACAGAGGTAACACTGATAAAAGAAACCAAACGGTTTAACTGTTTTGAAGTTTAACTCTCAGGTCACGTTACCATAAATAGATGAAATTTACTTTTCCTAGAATCCAACAGGAGATAAATATATATATGTATGTTCAGGGCATCCTAAAACTGCAATTACAGCAGTGCTCAAGGAGACAAGCACAAGACATGAAAAAACCCCAAAAACAGCTACAGAAGAGGTGGCAATTCCCATACAAGCAAGTCTGGAGACGAGCACTTAGAGCCACCTCTAAATAGAGGGAGGAAGGATTCCTTTCAAATGTATTTGAAAGAACTTAAAACACAACAATAAAACTCTTCAAAAAGCTTAAGAATAGATAAAATGGCAATCCAAAGCACAGTCCATTCTTACAGAATCCCCAGTTTTTTTAAAAAGAATTTCCGAACCCAAAAGCACATAAACAGTGGAATAAGGAATTTGTCAGTGGACACAGGTGCTCTAATTCTTTATGCCACTAATGAATGCTTCCTAAAATGGAGCCACTGATTCCAGAGCACCATTAGATATACTGTATCTATAAATATATATACATATACACACACCAGGACACACAATACTTGACTTGCATGCTTGACCCTGAACAAAACCCTCACCCAGCAGACAGATATGAACAGACTTGAATGAAAAGCACAACGAATCCATACCTGATGGTGCTGGGAGTCATCCAGTGTTTTGAAAACCATGGCTACCATCCCGTGTGCTCTCAGGTGCATTCGGAAGCTGGGCATGGCGCACTTGGTCGCCAAGCTGATTACACTGGAGAAAATGAACTCTGCGTTAGAATGACTGAAATGACCACACTTAACAAGAGCAGCAGATGAACAAGTGCCTCAGACCCTGGCAAACTGTTGGAATGTTTCTTCTAAAATTCGTGTGAGGCAGGTTTGCCATTGGTGAACATTGTCTTATTCTAGTTGTTTACCAGCACCAAACGATGTCTGCTTTAGTTGAAGCTTGGCTAAAACCAGATTTTAAAGGGCAGCCTGAATTTGTTTTTTTTAAAAAGCTGAGAATTTCCAATAGTTAAATTGAAAGTAAAGTGCCATGGATTAAGCATGAAGCTGTGATTTAAGACATGGGAGAGCTCATTATGGAGCTTCCATTGCTATCTAATGGTTATCTAATCCATTGCTATCTACTGGTTATCTGAGACTGACTAGTCTCACTTATGCATAACATTAGCTATACATAGAAGATTTTTTATATTTATTGCTGCATTTATGATTGATGGAAACACTACAGATTTCAGAAAAGATCTGACAAATGTATCAGTTAATCAGTGACCAGCAGAAGAGTTTATTTTAAAAATAGCAGTTTTCCCCTAGCTTTCTCAGTAAGCTGTCTGCCATTTCTAGAACAGTGCAACATAACAACTGCTAAAAATACACTGCTTTCAAATGTGCACTAATGTGGGAGTGATTCTGCAATCAAGTCTTCCATGACTGCTTAGGAATTTGCCTATAAGAAATTCACACAGTAAGGTGTCTAAAAGAACAAGTGGTCTTTTTGTCTCCCATCACAACAGCACCAGTTAGAGCTTACCTATCTGAGCCTTTTACGTCTACTCCTATCCTTACACACTGACTTCCTTTGGAAAAACACCTTTCTTTCAATTTGTTAACTGAAAGAAAAGATTTTTGTTGTGTTTATATGCTACATTCCATTATATTACTTTATGAAGAATTAGTTTATAATCCGAGTAAGTTTGCCACATGAGCAAATAAGGAGCACTCGTATGAAAAATACTCCTAACCTGTCATTACAGTAGTAATTTATTTCTACCATAGTGTATAAACAAACTGGATGATAGAGTTCTTGTACTTGTACTTCAGCAACAATAGTAACTGCTAATTTCTATGAAACAAATAAATTTTAAAGTAGGTGTCTTAGAGGCATAGAAAGCTTTTTCTCAGCCACAGTCAAATCAAACAAAGCACAGCCATCACGTCTCTCTATGGATTCAAGTTTTCCTTTCTTGCTGTTTTAGTTCTACTGAACACAAAGGAAAATTTAGGTATATAAAAAATGTTATTGCATGGTTATTTTATTTAACATTATTACAATTACTTTCATGTCCATGCCAATTGACACTGGTGTCAAGTCACAAACTTTTTCAAAGCAAGGTTAACATTTTTGATGCCAACTTCACAATAATGTGCAACTTGAATATTAAGAGAAGTCCAAGACAAGTTAAGGAACTTCCCAATTAATATTGAGGCCTCAGTCCTTCTAGTGGGTGCCAGTGACATTATTTCTCAACAGAAGATAAAGAACAGGCAGTTGAAGTTAACATCTCACTATTACCTCAGTTCTAGATTTTCATCAAGCTCTGCAGTCTTAGGGATTTTACTTTAGAATTGAATTTGCATTAAAAACAACAGATATCACAAATAAGATACACTAAACAAACAAGTTATCAGAAGTTATTTTTTTAATTTACAGCAAGGATAACATGTGTGCCAAAGATGTCTCTTACTGCAGAATTTACTATTTCATCTTCATAGCCATACTGCTCTATGATTATTGCAAAGATACTATCTTAATTATTACTCTGAAATTTTATTCTTCATGGCAGGAGTGCCAGGTAAATGTCAGTGACATTTTAAAGCGTGGTCACTTCTACGATGAATATTTAATTCAATATCTCTTTTAAATATAGGTTCCATGTTTTGTATGAAGATGTCTTACCTAAGGCAACGTGTGTTTAGGGGCTGATTGCTCTTCAATCCACTTAGCAAGTACTCAATATCATCTGTGAACTCTTGATTTTCACCAAATTCCACTACATCATTGAAGTGCTTTACATGCTGAACAACAGTGTATAACTGGAAAAGACAAATATGTTGACCTAAGTAAGTTGCTCTTGGGATTGATTATAATCTTAACAAGTACAGTTTAAAAATCTATTCAGTTTTAAGTGCAAGGAAACGTTAAGATGTTAATAAAGGCCATTCAACTATTTAGATAAAAATATTATTTTTAATAGGAAAGCCAAATTGCGTTTTGACACTGTTCCTTCAGTAGTTAGAATTACTAGTAATTCTTTATCTTAAAAATTTTTTAAGAATACTTACTTCTTTGTCTTCTTTCCTACATTTCAATGCAGTTACTATCTCTTGATAGGGCTGAGTAGGTATTGTCACAGTTTTTATCACTTTGGGAGGTGGTGCAGGAGCCTTAAAAACTCCATCATCTTTATGAATTGCCTCCTTTGAAGATAGCCTTACCTATTAATAAGAAAGTGCTAAAATGGGCAGATGTTTTGAGCATGAAAACATACACTAAATACATCAGGAAACAGTACAGGTGTGCAATTGTCAAACTCACACTTTGGGACTATTTAGTCCTTGCCTTGCACTACCAAGATGTACCTAAGCTGTGTGACAATGTGTCTACTCTTCAACACAAAAAAATCCCATTTCCAAGTATCAGGAAAGCTCCAGTAGAATTCTGAAACTAAAGCCAGCGGAAGAATAAAATGTCCTTTATATTGGTTCTTTAAGCTTTAGGGTAAGTAAACCGACCAAATTCAGTGTTTATAAAGAGTTACTTGCTGCTCTTTGAAGGCTCTTACCCCTGTGCACTGGAGTTTCCAGGAATGACCACACTGGAAGCCCTCAGAAGTACCGGGCTCTGGACTGGAGCACAGCCCTGCCCTGCCCAGCCTGCAGAGCTCAGTGCAGGTCCTCTGGCCCTGCCTGCCACAGCACACTGCACTCCTGTGCCAGCCTCCAGCCCCGCCCAGCCCTGCCCAGCCTGCAGAGCTCAGTGCAGCTCCCCTGGCCCTGCCTGCCACAGCACACTGCACTCCTGTGCCAGCCTCCAGCCCTGCCCAGCCCTGCCCAGCCTGCAGAGCTCAGTGCAGCTCCCCTGGCCCTGCCTGCCACAGCACACTGCACTCCTGTGCCAGCCTCCAGCCTCCTATCCAAACTCCACCTGGCCTGGAGGCAGGACACTACCAGGACAGTTTGTAGCAGCACAACAAAAGCCAAACAGAGCAGGCCTCAAACCAGGTAGAGCACACTCCAAGTATTCTCTTATTTGTGCTGTTAAGTATTTTAGGAACATAATACCATAGCACAAAATACAGCAAAACCTGTTCTACAGGGAGTAGGGAACTTGATGTTAGGTCTAGAATAACTACTGACAGGTTTCCAGACAACTCAGGCAAGTATTACAGGTTTCTCCTCAACTTTGCTGTACTAGTTTAAGGCTACTTCAAGCTGAAGTGCATCTTATCTTCAGATTACTTCATTGACACAAAATCTGATATGAAGACAAACTACAGCAAACAAGGCATATGGAAAAAGACCTCCAAATGCCAAGTTCTAAATGTACAAGTGCCAATGGGCATTTACTCACCCTCAATCTCTCAGTAACATAATGTACTTAGCTTCCTTACACAGAAAAATGAGAATATTTTCAAAGCGTGACTGAAAAAATAGAATTAACATGCAGTCATAGAAGATGCATGGCCTGTTACTCCAAGGGGCAGCTGGAGAGAAAGCCTTCTTGTGCACTGTGAACTGACAGACAAAATTAAAATAAAAGCCAAAAGAAGCTGCTGTATTACTGAAGTACTCTTTACATTCTGACTATTACTGTGGCATTCCAGTACTCACTCAAGTACCAGTGGCAAAATGGCAATAAAACCACCCTGAAAAACCGGTTTAGAGCACATACTGGAGGATTGATCTTATCAGTCTGTGAACACAGGAGAGCCACTGAAGGATCTCATCCAAGTCTTGGTTAATGCTGCCCCTTCAAAGCAAACTCCAAGGGCACTTGGAGAGGCCCTAAGAGAGCACTCGGCATAAGCACTTTGCATGCTGCAAGTTTCTCACCATAAACCTGAGACAGCTTTCTCCCAAGCTTCAGGTGACAAATTTCTACAGAAATTAAAGAGGCAGGATCATATGTGCAGGAACTAGCACTGAACATTTGGATCAAGGCTCATTTACCTTGTAACTTTGAAGTATTACACACATGTAAATCATGGTTAAAAACTGCGTCTGAAGCAACTTCAGATGTACATCAGAACAGGAGCAGCACACACAAATTCCCCTCAGTGGTTTGTTCAGCCAAACCTCTACCACATTACTGAATTAATATTCTGATGGCTCCAGATACAAAGTGGAAGTCTGACAGAAGACAAAAGTGACTGTCTGGATGAATGATCCAGACATTTCCCTAGCCTCAAAGAGCCATATTCAAAGTCTGTCTGACAGGACTCGCACAAAATCTGCCCTTAAGTCAGCTATCAGAGTACTGCACAAAAATCAGTACCAAGAGACTCAGTAAGCAACAAAACCTTCACTTCAAAGGTACGTAATTTAAATTGAGAAAGGGGTTTAGGAAAAACCCAGGGCTGAAATTTCTGCTCTCTCCTCAAACTCTAGTGGAAATGGCTGTTTTCCAGTCAGTTATCTGCATTTTCCAGGGAGTGCAGTTAACATCCAAAGAAGGCTGTTCAGAATACTGTAAGAAGGCAACCAAAAACAATCACAAATCAAGAGGAAGAAGTACTAGAATACCACAAACAGGGGTAGAATAAAATGAAAAAATAAAAAATCAAAAAACCAACTACAAACTGGTGACAAAACAAAAGCTTGAGACTTATCACTGCGAAAATATCTACTTTCTGATTTTCTGTTCTCAGGCCAGTACTATCAGCAAGGCACCAAATGAAATTTTGTTTATTGACAATGTACAATGCTCTCTTAGGATAATCAGTAACAACTTCTACAAATATAAGTCTTCTACAAAGACCCTGGATTCTCAGAGTCTCAAAAGAGTTAAAAAACAATTACTCTGAGTACCAAAACAACCACTGATTTTGGACAAACAGCTTCAAGAACTGTTTTCACCCCTGGTCTATTTTTTGATATCCAAAATGTTGGTATTAGCATTTCTGACTGTACACAGAAAATGATGTTTCCTTCATTGTATCTAAAGACTGAAGTCAGCAATCAGCACTACTCCATTAAAAAGGAAAAATAAATGAAAAAGCTCTTTTCAAGTTTTTCCCCTTTTTCATCAGCAATTTGCTGGCTTCTGTGTTCATTAGTCAGTTAATCCTGGGAGTTCTCTCAGAAAATTGAAATGGAGTCCATTGTTAGAAAGCTTAACTTCAGCACATTGGGGAACATAACTTGAAGTATTTTTTGGTAACTATATTGAAGAGAGATGAAAGATCCTATTCTACAATATCCACTAACAATTTATTTTCTATCAAATTCCAATGGCTCACATCACAAAGTGGACTTCATTCTGAATTACTGTGACATTACCAGATAGCAAGAACTTGGGCTGGTTTTGTTTTTTTTTTTTTAAATATCAATGAATCTTGAAAGGAGATTTAGTAAACTTGAGAAAAAAACAAGTCTACTTACTGGGACACTGGGAGTTTTCAAAGCTGGTGGTGCTGGCAGAGCCTCTGATTCTGGCTGGTTCCAGTGTCTAGCATTATACACTGCTTTTGTGGGAGACTAGAAGATAAAAAAATAGGTTATTTCTTAAAGTAAATTACCAGTAGTCACTACACACTTCAACAATTACTGTAGCAATACTGTAGTCAAACAAGGAAAACAAGCCTCATTTTCCCTGCTGAATTCCCAGCAACACAAGTTCTCAATATCACATGTTGGAAAATCAGACAGACTTTGAAGCACCTGATGGTTTTAAAGACATACAGACCCACTCAAATGGCAAAAGACTTGATAGGTATGTATTTAAAGAATTGTTCAGTTGTCCCATCTTTTAAATTTATTCAAAGACAAAAGGTCTGCAACCTTCCTATAGATAAAAACTGACAGCTCAGGGAAAAAAAAAAACATGTTAGCAAACACCATGTCAGTAGAAATATGACTGGTTTAGAATCAAAATGCAGAACTCATATAGACTTTGATGCTAGGAGGAATAAAAACACTAAAACGAAATGCCTTAATCCATATTAATAAATTAAGAAGCCTTTTTTTTATCCTGTTCAAAAATGTGTCAAGGCAAATCAAAATGCATCAAAATATACTGTCCTCGAATTTTTGGGAAACACAACATACTCCTTAGAGGAAGCAAAGAATTCTACTTCTACATTTGTGTTTACCAATCAACTTGCATAATATTGTTCTAGACCAATAATGCATTACAATATTCACAATTTCCCACCATGCCATATATCAAGTAAATTTTAAGTACCTGCTTCCTCACAGCACTTCCATAGCATTTTAAATGTGAAAGAATTATTTCAAATAAACTTTTTCTGTCAAAATATAATGTATCAATTATTTAACCCAAATACAGCTCAAGCCCACAGAGGAGCTACATGTGGCAAGCCTTAGGACCAGCCAGGGACTGAGCACCACTCCATGAAGTGCAACAAGGTTCTGGCATGTCAAAAGCTAGAAAGCCAAAACTCTACTGTGCTGCATCCTTCTGTTCTTCACAAGAGAAAGCCCTATCAGACAACATTTCAAGGAGTATTAGCAGAATGAAAGCCTCAGCTGAGAGTTTTCAGAGCCCCAAAGCACTAAACCATTCCAGTCTCCAGACTCTCCTCTTTCCACCCTGGGGTGTGCATTGATGAGGTCATAAGAAACTTGGGTTGTTAAATTATGTTCCTAAGGCAGTGCTCATGTCCCATTCATCAACATGTATACAGCCGTTATTATCTGAAGTTTCATCAGTTTTGCAAGGAAGCTCTTTTAGACAATATCTGTTCAGCTCAAAAAGTTTAACTGAGAAGCCAGTCCCATGTTCAGGATACTACGGTTACAAGAGGACATCAGGGCCCACAAACAGGAAGAAAGTGTCCTATGGATCCCTATTTGAAAAAAGGTTACAGAACGGTTCAGATGTTAACTCTCTTTTCTCCTATACCTTTTAGAGCAGCAAATATTTACCTGGAATCTGACTCAGGGTCTGCAATGAACAAAGGAAGGACAATATACAAACAAAGATTTATTTATTTCTTTTTAATTAAGAAAGATACAAGTTTCACAGATATCTGCAATGGAGAAGAAGCACTGAGTGGTTTTGTTTCTTGACTTGCTCAAAATTACTCCACACTTCATTTTAGTGCATATTTAAGACTGGCAGGAGCGGGTGCCCTATCCTGGTATACAGGATAATTCAAGGAGGTAACACACTCTGTCAAGTAACCCATACAGCACAGCATTTTACAGCATCAGGCTAGACTGGGGTGAAATTCTCTGCCTGTGTGCTCCTTTTCCTTCAGGCCTTGTGCCCCAGCAGGAGCCAAGCCCAGCCCCTGGCAGGCACAGGGGGAGCAGAGTCAGGGTTTGAGCTCGTCCTGGCGAGGCAGAGCTGGGCCGGTCCCTCGCTGACCACACCACAGCATCACCTGCAGCCCCCTCGGCTTTTCCCAATCCAGCACCTCTGCTGTGCACACCACACAGGGCAACGAGGCCCAGCCCACAGGAAGCACATTCAGGGTTTGGGAGGGAGGTAAAACAAAGCACACCAACAGCTGTGGCAGTGCAACCCAAAAGGGCCACACAGCATTAGTGTGTCTTCCTCAGCAGAGAGCAACAGCTGATGCTAGGAAAGAGTTCAACAGGGCAAACAGATAAAAGCAAATTCCTTCTAAATACTCAGGGCTCACAGGCTTCCAAAGATGGCGTGCTTTTTGTTTAACAGTCAAAAATGGGCTTTTCTTCTCCGATTTCCCTTAATCCCTTACTAAATCAAAGCTAGGGCATCCCAAAGTGTTTTGTGACATGGCACTTTACAACTTAACCATTACTGGTGCTATAGAGAAAAGAGGCTGCATTTTACATAAGAAAACAAGGAATGCCACCAATAAATGCCTGTTCAGAGAAACGAGGACATCTGCATTTAATAGCTCTCTTGTAACAGAGCCTGAAGTGCAGCTGGAAATAGTAATCCTTAACATCTCAAATACCTATGGAAGGTTAGCTTTAGCCACCATTCCTTGTAGTATCATCCACTTCAAATCAGAAAAGATCTACACAAATGATTGGCCTGTGATTCCATACCTTCCCAGCAGTATTTCCTTAGACACCCTACCACTTGTTATCTGGTCAGTGTCACACTGCCCGCACACAGCTGGTCCACAAAAACATACCTGCAAAAATCCAACACCACTTTCCAAAGAAATATGTTCTAATCAGTTCTAACACATTATGCAGAGACTTTGGAGGCTCTCTTACAATTCACACGGACTTGGACATCAACAAATACATCTTTCCTTTCCAACCACCTCTTAAAGCAACCTTCCCATTTTCCCCTGCAGCACAGAATTAGGATGAATTTCCAGAAGAAGTGCAAACAAACTGCCCCAGTACTGCTGAACCAGTAAGCACTGTGTGGACTTGCTCTGGATTACTGTGTGACAGAGCTGAGGCCAGGAAAAGTATCAAAGATCAAATGAATGCTAGTGAAGAAAGACTTTGAAGAAGGGCTTGATCACAAAAGGGAAGAGGTTGGTTTGTTTGGTTTTGGGGTGGGTTTTTTTTAAGGCAACTCAAATGCCTGTGATAACAAGCTTCCCTGAACGAGCAACACTGATATTTGGGCAGCAATAATTTAAGAAACTTTCCCTTAAAGACAAGAAAACCTTGCAATTATTCAAATACTGCAGATTTTTCTTTAATAATTCCTTCTCTCAAGACTAACTCGGAATAGATGCAAGTGGAAGTGCATCATTCCTTTGAATTCTGTGTTCTTAAGGCAAACAGGTTCTGCAATATTAATCAGCTGTAAGAGCCTCTGCTGAACAGCAGCAGAGTTTCCTTCTTCCGTACATCCAGACCTGACAGCTGCTTACACAGAGATACATGTCTGAAGGACTGCAAATATTCCAGGGTGGCTGTAAGGCATATGCTACTGGGGGACCCTGCATGTGGTTTTGGGGAGGGCGAGTGCAGATACAAAACCAGAACTAATGCCAGGGATTTTACACAGAGTTGTCTCTTTATAAGATCATGTCCAAATGGCATCAACTATGGGTCATGCTTAACCTCCCCATCCCTGAAAGCCTCAAAAGCTGAAATTTTCAAGAGCTGGCACTCTGCACATACTGATGCAGCATTGCCTGCCATTCACAGATGTAAGAATAGCAGAAAATAAGAGCCAGGGACGTGAGTCACACAGAATATACTAGCAAAACAAGAAAGAGCATCTATTTGCAGGCAAGAAGAACGCTTTCCAAGGTAGAAGACAATGGCAAAAGAAAACTCAAGAACATTTTTAACCGATATCCTGATAAATGAATTATTGATATCTGAAATGCATTCAGTAACACTGCATGCCAGATGCCTGTCAAAATGACAAGTTCCAAGAAAACCTCAATAAACAAAATATATGAGTTACCACTCTGCATTCATCATCATTAAGAGGACTACCCTGTCCTGCACGTCTCACTTTGAACAGAAAAGAGGCAACAAGCATGCTACGCAGCACAGAAATATTCATAATGGACTGTTTCTTTTGAAAAGGGAAAGGAGTGAACATCACTCAGAGCGATGAAAAAGAAATCACACTTCAAAATAGGAAGATGGAGTATCAATTCAGCACAGGCTGAGCTATGTTAGAGAACAGAAAAAAAAATGTTAACTTGGACTCCAGATAAGACAGCAGTTTTCAACAGCAGTTAAAAAACAGCACCAAGTCATTTTTGCAGTGTTCAAAATCTGAACTGCATCTCCATTATTTGGATCAAAACAGCAGATTAGGGCCAATACACCACTGCCATGGATCACTTAATTGTGAGGTGCTATTCCATTTAAACACAAAACACATAACGCACACACGTAGCCAGACAACTACAAGCTGTTAGTCAGAGAAGGTTTAAGAGTATCAGACAACACAAGCAGCAGGGAAAAAAAAGTCACTGAAGCTTTTCTTGCATCAAACTTCTGAAGAACTGCAAAATGCTTTTTCTTCCTTCAAGCTCAAAAGGAGGCCCACAGGGCACAGGATAATGGGTCCAACACCCAAGTGAAACATGAAAACAGAACTTAAGAAACAGGACAATCTGATAAATGAGATTCATTAACAGAAATGGCCAATGATGTTCTGTATGCTGCTTATGCTGAGTGTATTCAAAGGTCAGCTCAGAAGCAGGAGCCATATGGTTATGGCCACTGATTTGGCCTGAAATCTTTATTAAGTCTAATTAAAAGGGACAGGGTACAATAGTTTAGACATATCACCACAATACTGGAAACATAATGGTTTGCTCAAAAGAAAATAAAAACCTGCAGTTCAAGGAACACCCCAGCACAAGCACTTCCCAGCACAAATCACACCAATCTCCTGCTCCCTTGGTTGTGAAAGGCAGAGAGAAGCAGGCAAACACATATCCCCCTCTCCTCCTCCTGTTCATCCTCATCTACCCAAAGTTTATCAATCTACTAACAGGAAAGTCTCACAAAATTGCAACTGCAATGAAATTCCAGTAAAAAACCCTGCTCAAATAGATCTCCCAGATGTCCTCAGTTACAGCTCTGGGCTTTGCATCACTGAGCCTGACGATGCTGACCTGACTGCTTCCCAGTGTGACCAAACTTCAGATGCACCTCCAGAGAGCACCATACCTCATGCCACCTGTTAGCAGGCTTTGCTACATCAGGTCAAAATACAGCTAATTCAAAGCAAAAACTTTGAAATGTGTCTAACAAGGACACTGAGCCCTCAACACCACTGATTTCCCCCTCAAGATGTGCTCCTGTCTCATCATTCAATTATGGAATGCACATCAAGCCACAGACGGAGCTGAGTGAACCAGCCATGCCCATACAGTACACAGAACCCGTGAAGACAATTTTGCATATTCATCTGCATATAAATTAAGCTCCCACTGGCAAATGAAACTGGTATATTTTAATCCCTTTGAGCGTTTTTCCCATTTTAGAACTTCCTACAGGACTGAGACCTTGTGCAATGTAACATTTATCCTACACAGCCACCCTGCATTGCCAAGTTACTAAAACATTACGTTAATTACTGGAACTACAAAACTGATGTGTGTGCGAGCTTTCTTGCAGGGAATGTGAGCATGCAAGAGAGAATCTAGTTTCAAAAATACTTTAACCAATCTTTGCTTCTTGCCTTAGAGCTAATACCAGGAACTGGAAGTATAAAATGCCACATTTCCACCGTGACATTAAACACTTGCCATTCAACTTGATTCTTCTACTTCCTGAAAAGCCAAGTATGCACAGGGGGAGAAGGATTTCCATGCTTAATTTTCATTTGTTCCTCTCACCCCTGTGAGGACTCAGCCTGTTATATTCACTTTGCATCTCTCCCCTTCTCAGACAAAGCTGCTGACATCTCTGCTGATACCACCCAGAAAACAGGCATTTCCAAGAATGCTGCTACCACAGTTCTACCCAACAGCTGCCTATGGAGGACACTTGCAGGAGCAGTTTTAACAGGTGGAAGGATCCCAGCTTGGCATCAACCAGAACACCCTCTTCACTACGGTTTAATATGATGACTGAGAAGAAAATAATTTTGATCAGCATCAAATGATTACCCTGAAGTGAGGAGACCAACTCCTGGCATTTGCTTTCACTCCAAGATGGCTTTGAGGTGCTAAATCCCAACTCAATCCAGTAAAATTACAGCAGCTACCTCACTCTTCAATTTCGGTGACTAATCTAAAAACCTGCCAGTCCTGACTAGTATCCTTCTTACTAGCTTACACATTAAGAATTGGTTTTAGTCTATTTACATTAATAATAATAAAAAAGTCCCTAAATGGTAAGCACTTGGAAGCCAGTATTAAATAAATATGCTTATAGAAGAATTTTGTTTTGCAAATGTTAGGTGAAATAATAATGTCAATATGAGGCTTTGGCTTCTAACAAATCAGCTAATAAACAGATTTATTCTCACCTTTTATAATATTTTATCTTTTTAATTTATTTTTGTTCCAGCAATATAAAAATTGCTTACAATAGACAAGCTGATGATAACTGGCTGGTACTTGTAACAGCCCATCTCTTGTTTATCATTCCAACAAAACGTATTTGGACAAAAAAATCCCCACAAAACCCACTTCAGTTCAGGACTGGGCAGCCAACCTGCCAGAAGCACCAATCAGCAAATGAAAGGAATGCACTGCAGAACCAGCAAGAGTCACAGGTTGTCAGCTCTGCCCAGCACCATTTGTCAGCCTGCTGACAGACAGACTGGACTTAGCGCTCAACTGAGAGGTCACAGGATATTTCGGTTGCCCAAATTCAGCTTGACTCTTCAATGGAGTCAAAACAGCTTTTGCCAACTAATAATCTTTCCTCTTAACAACACACGATTTTGACTTTCTAAAGTAGGATGCAAAGAGCAACTCAATGTGCATAGTTACCAGCAGTTTCTAATCACTGGAAAAAATACTTTGTTAGAACTGTTCAGCCTTAGGATAGGACATTAACTAAAGGTTATGCAAGATGAAGACAAGCAGGTCTTTTTAAAATGAGCCCTGGCCAGTCTACTCTGATCCTACCATTATATGTGTAGAAAGGGCTATGACTGATAGCAAAACTTCTGAATTTTAATTCCTCTGCTACTTCTTCAGGACCATTTATTTAAAATAAGCTATGAAAAACTAACTAAGCAGAATCACATAAGTTTGTGCACTTAAGATAGACTAATGTTCACATACTCTAACACTTAAAAATGAAAGAACAAAGAAAAATCTTTAAAAATCTGATTTGTGGAAATGCTGATTCGTTTGCAGGCCAGCAAAAAGAAACGTTACTGGCAGGATGCCTTTGATAAACATCTACTGTACAGTATAACACAAGCTAAGTGGAAAACTACAGACCACAGTGCAGCCTAGTTTCTGTCCCCGCCCACGCACACGTCATTGTCACATTAGCCCGAAGATTACTCAGCCAGCCCAGGGCAGGCACGGGTTTGTACTTCTCCAATTTCAAAATACTTTCAAAGACCAGGTATAAGCATTTCGTCTTGAACTTCTAGTTTACTTAGAGCCAGCATTTGTTTCAAAATGGTATTTATAGCTCCTTCCAGTCAGCATGAAACACCAGTGGAGAAAGCTCCCATCAAACTGTAAAAGATCTCTGATACCCTTAAAATATGTTATTACAATAAACGCTATTAGAAACAAAGGCTCACACGTTAGTTTTTTTATTCAGGTATTGACAGTTTTTAACAGTGTCCAACCTTATAACAGGAGTATGTTATTTTCCATGATGAAATTGACCTCCTCATGGAAAAAAAAACCCTGCCTATAGGACAAGAAAGATCCATTTAAATAATGAGCTAAGGACTAGCTGCACATCAGACTGAAATCACACATAAGAAAAAAAGAAAATTTTTTCCTGGTTCAGCATTTGGTAACTGGAAATAAGTGCTCTTTACACAACGTTGATTTAACATGTCCTTCCAACTTACCTGGCCAAAGACCACACTTAGAGATCTTGCACACATTTCTGTACTTCGATGGGTACAGAAGTTATTCTTAAAACTTGACTAAAACATGAAAAGCAATAGCTACAGGGTCATAACTGGCTCGAGTTCTTCTCCTGGATCCAAAATTCAGCAGCAGTCTGTTGGCTAAGCCATGTCTGAATTCAGCAATGCTTTCATTCACGTGTTTGACACTACTGTCAGTACTAACCCTACCAACGTCACTTGATCAAAGTGCTGCACGTAATCCCGCTAACACCGCTGTGTTTAGTGAGCATTTCTCAGTTGCAATGTTGACTTAACCAGGTTAAGATGACTTAATCTCTCTTCTTGGGTCCCCTCAACTGAGCAGATACAATAGTTTAGACTTTCCCAGTGAACTAGACTAAGATTTATGGCAAATGTTTCCTTTTCAGTGAGTTGTTTTTATAGTAATACACAATGTTGGGAAACTGAAGGCACAAGGAAACAGGAGGGAGCTGATCCACCAAAGGAAGAGCAAAAGCAGCATTCTATCAGTGCTTCTATCAGTGTTTTTTGCTCATTTCAGGTAAAACCAGTCCTTACAGTAGATGGGGGTTTGTTGGGTTTGGGACTGGGTTTTTTTGGTTGTTGATTTTGATGCATAATCCAAGAAGATCTCAGCTCTTCCCGGCAAATGCAGTCCACACTAGTGGAGGAACTCCCAGGCAATGCCACTTCAGTGCACTGAAGTGTACTAGACTTTAACAGTACTTTAAAAGAACTGTTTAAAAGTTACCAAAATGTTCTCAGGCACAGCAAGCAGTGAAAGCCAAGTGCCATGCCACACAGTAAGGCAAGGGGGCCCCATGGCAGGCAGACACCTGTCAATTACCAGCTAAAATGCACTAACAGCTATCAGTTTGAGCTAGCACATCCCAATCAAATCTGTCACTATCTCAAACCCATGGAGCTTCATGGGAGCTGCCAAAAAGGACTGCTGTGATTTAACCCCAGCTGGCAACTAAGCCCAAGCCAGCTCCTTGCTTACTCATTCCCAGTGGGATGGGGGAGAATCCAAAGGGTAGAAGTGAGAAAACACTAAAAGAGATAAAGACAGTTACACAGTGAAAGCAAAAGCCATGAATGCAAGCAAAACAGAACAAGGAATTCATTCACCACATCCTATGGGCATGTAGTTTTTCAGCCATTCAAAGGCTGAAAGGAAAGCAAGGCTCCATCAGGCATAACAGCTATTTGGGAAGACAAAGGCCATCTCTCCAAAGGTGCGTCCCCCTCTTCCTTCTCCATATTTTTATATTGCTGAGCACAATGTCTTATGGTATGGAATATCCCTTAGGTCACTGTGACCAGCCATCCCCCCCAAAGTTCCTTGTGCACCGTCTCCTGGCTGGTGAGGTGGGATAAGGAGCAGAAAAGGCCTTGACTCTGAGTAAGCGCTGCTCAGCAATAACAAAAACATCCCAGCACTACCAACAGTGTTCTCAGCACAAACCCAAAACAGCCCTCTAAGAGCTCCTCTGAAGAAAATTAACTCCATTCCAGCCAAAACCAGCACACACAGGAAACTCTGTGGTCCAGCATTTGAATGGGCCAAAGGAAACACCACAAACATCAAGTCAGTGGCAAAGAGGATTTTCCACTCCTTTTCCTGTACAAGCCAACATGTGCACAAGAGGAAAAGAACAAGCCCACTGATGTACCCCCATTCACTGGGTACACATGGGAATGTGCACACAGTCACAAGCCAGATGGGTTTTCTAGGGCTAAGATTTCAACAAGTAAATTTTAAGACATTTCTCCAGGCATAGCAATGTAAAGAGAGTTAAGAAAAAAAATTTAAGCTAGCTTCAAGTCATTTAAAACCAGTAAATTTACATTGCAAAAGTGAATATTTAATTGAAATATGCCCATTTTAACTAGAGTCAGAAGTCATTAAGCAATGAATTAGCCTTCAGGTTACTTTTTAGTTTGATCAGTAGTGCATTAATCACCAATGCAGACTGACCATACAATGAGCACTTTCTTCCTCATCTTACTAATCATAAAAAACACATTTCAAACTCTCAAGAAAATTTCAGTATTTTATAGGTGCTAAAATTGCATTCTATAGTAGCACAGAAGCTTTATGAAATGTACTCAGTGCAAAAGATATCAACATCTAAAAAACTAATTCCAAAAAACTTGTTTCTAAAATTCACCTACTCTAAGGCACAGGAAAAAAAGAATCCTGATAAAGCACTCATCCAATTGAAATTTCATGCTACTTTGAGAAAACATAAGACTGAGTCTGCTTCCATTTGTGTCAGCTTGAGAGAGTCAGTGCTTTTTTCCTGTAACACCCCCTCTGTCTCCTTCATGCGGCTCCCTAAGTCTTCCCACATGCCTCAGCAGCCCTGAAGAGCACTAACAGAAAGATTATAGTTTCTGCCCCCCTCCCAGGCCCCTCAAGCTGAAAGGCTCCCATACCTTTTAACTATGATTTGCAACTCTATCTAAATTCTTACCTTGAAATATTCAAAGGTAATCAGTATTCACCACGTCTAGGCTGGCTTCCTATGGCCACAGGCACAACTAGGATCAGCACAGAGCTGCAGATCAATCAGAATAAATTTTGGGTTTAAGAGCAGAGGGGCCATCCCAGAAAATGTGCTGTTCAGAGGACTTGGTGGTCCCTAGTGACACGCTGGACAACACAAACACTGAACTGACACAAAACACTACGTATGATCATTAATTTTTATGTCTGATAGATTAAAAGGTTAAGTTTGGGGATAGACCAGTCCTCTTTATCTTGCACTTTACTTTTAAGTTGGCTTTTTTCAGGTTCCTATTTAGAGAAAGATATTTTGCATAAGACCACAGGAAACTGTTCCAGAGTATTCCTACAAAAACTGCTTCTCTTCACTTGCTGACTCTAGCTAAAACCTGTTGTGAAAGCAGCAGGAGCAAGGAATCTCAGGAAATCATTTTTATGCTCCCTATTTTCAAGTCTTTAGTCTCAGTAGATTTGGAGCATAGCAAGAAAAATTTCTTGTCTACTCTGTTGGGTTTGCCTGCTAATGGAGAATTAGTTTCATCTGTAGAAGGGGAACTCAGCTCAAAGGGGCCAGCAGGTGGGTGTATCCAGAGTTCCCATCTGACATGCTAGAGCATGAGTTACCCAACCAGTTGAATTAAAATTGTAAACAGTTGCAAACAAACTTCTGCAGATGTTACTCATGTATGCTTCACACCCATAATTTGCAACTCAAGTAATGCCAATATTTATGTACTGTAAGTAGCTAATTATGTTGCCATGGAATGTAACACTCCTCCTATAACTCAGGCTCAGGATAAAGAGGTTTAATTCGCTTAAAAGCATGGTTCTGGTTGAGACTTTACTCACCTATCATAATGTCCATGGCTACTGCAACCAGGCAGCAATTTCAGTCCTTACAGTAAAAGGAGGGTTTACAAACATTGTTATTCACTAAGTCAGCCATGTCAGTAATATTTTATTTTACCTAAACTACTTTACCTCAAAGTTTCTGGACTTTAGCATTTGGAGACAATGGTCAACTTTTCAAAACTACAACCATGGGTGAGAGATCTACTGAATACAGACTGGAAAAAATACTTGAGCTTTCTGGATCTGCTGAAATTTAATGACAGCACCTTCTGCTTCCTGAGTAACAGAGCTTTTTTCTTGGCAGCTCAGTCTGATGCAGTGTCACAGCTCTGAACATCACCACCCAACAGAAAATATTTAATACTGTATCTGCTACATCCTACAAGAAAAAAATAAATGGTGCTGAGACAGTGAAGAAGTTCCAGAGATTTTTTTTTTTTTTAAGATCATTTAGTTATTATGATCAGGTTAATACTTTTAGTTTGGTTTTCTTTTCATTCCCAGTATAAAAATCCCCTTAAGATACAACTAAGATTAAGAGTCTATATCTATATTTTAGGAAGGTAATTATAGCATCTCTAATTACCATCAGAACAAGCTTTACAAGCTTTTTTAGTAACTCCATGTAACAGCCATATCATTAGAGAACATCAAAGTTTAAAATCTGAAACTCAATTACAGCAACATCTACTCCTAGCTCCATTGTATCACTACCGGGTCAAAAAAGCTGTTTCATTCTCAACTTCCCCACCTGAATTAGGTCTATCCCCACCTGAGAATTCTCCAGAGTTGAAACCACGCTCCCTTATACAGTATGATATTGCTGTGAGGCCTTTTCCTTCCCACAGTAATTTCATGCTATATACATCCAAAATTAATTAGAACCGTTTTCACGTAAAATCTCAGGGATTTAAAGAATAAAAATTAAACAAGAAACACATGAAATGCAATTACAGAATAATATTTGTGGCATATAAATATTTAATTTTTTAAAAAATTCTGTATTTAGCAGAACACCCACAGCTGTTTTACACTGTTAAAAAATACAACTGAAAAAGTTCCAGTCAAATTTGCACTTCCTGTACGTCTGTTGCTCAGTGTACTGTAACACGTTCACTGATAAGAAGCTGAATTTAAAAAAAATTATTATTCACTCAGCAGAAGCTGATAACTTCCATCTTCAAGAAGTACTGTTTCAGCTGTGAAAACACCCTCCTCACTTATTTGACTTCAAACTCTGGAGGGAGGAGCTTCTCATTCTGTCCAAAGTCAAAGCAACAAGTGACACTTCTTTTTCAAAGGCCATCACAACTGACAGGACCTACCAGTCAGGTATCCTCACACACAAAAATATTCCCCTGCACGTCTGGAGAGCTAAACCAACTTTGTCATCCTTTCTCCCCCCATAAATCCGTTTTTTTTTTAAATGAAAAATTGTTACATATCAACAATTGTAGATATTATCTACCTGGGGTAGATAATAAATCTTCAGGTTCTGGAAGACCAAAAAAAAAAGGCACCTTGAAAAATTACTTCAAGTGAAATTATCATATAACACAAGTAATTAGTTACCTTCATGAGGAATTATTAAAATTCCATAGGAAAAATATTTTAAAAACTTCTTTGAACTGTTGGACTGAAGAGCACACTCTGAACACATGTAAAAGACAGTTTCCGTAACACCATGCAATTGCCAGCTCTTGCAAAACCTATGGAACTCAAAGGGAAAGGAAAAATACAAGCTCATTTCCCTCTTTCTCCTCCTGGAGCAGTTGTGGGTTGCAATGATGGTGAGACAGGGACTGTTGTCACCAGGTAACACAAACAAGTCATGCAAAAAGCTCATGGAAAGGCCCTGAGCACTTGAACTGTCTGTCCTGGACATTCAGGTCACAAAAGCTGCATTTCATGGAGATTACATGGACCCCGCTATTGCAAACTTTTACCTGGTGGCTAAACTCAATTTTTGCTCTATGCATATTTTGAAAAGTCTCAAAATCCTGAGTACCCTCTAAAGACAGATAACACATGTTTCTAGAAGATCAAGAAAATGAAGAAGCTCTTTTAATGCTATGAAAGGGCAATTTCATACTGAATATTACACAGCTGGGGAAGACTGGGCTGGGATTAGAGGTCACTTTTTTCCCAACTAAAAGAAAATCTTGCTATACCAAATGCTATAAAGGCACTTACCCTTATAAAGACTATACCAATGCCCAATTCGAAGTTTTAAGAAAAGCTGAATCCTGTAATATGATAGGTATTTCTTGGGAGAGCAATGAAAAGAGACCAAAAGAATCCCCACCCCCAACCACCAACAAACCACTTAAGTAAAATACAGGGATTTTACTGATGCTTTGCTTTAAAAATCATCTCCAGGCAATGCATCTACATTGCAAGTCTGGTTCTCCACAGCAGTAATGTGAACCTGAAAAGTGAAACTTCTACTAATAAATACAAAAATTTCGCACTTGAATATTTTACTTTTCCAGAAATAACCTTAAAGGCCAACATATGATCTCAAGTGCAGATATAAACTGGGACAAAAGGCCTGTTGCATATATAAGAAGAAACATCAGCACTGAGGAGCTCAGTAAAATAAGAACTTTGTACTGGTCTCAGCATGAGTACTCACCCGCTTTGGCCCGCTAAAAATCTTCCTGGTGTTTTCCTTAGATTTATCACCTTGTTTATTTGTGGATTTCTTATTGCCTTCAAGCACACCAGATGCATCCTCTGAAAACTCCAGATCTGCTAAAGGTAAATATAGACACGAAACAACCGTTTTAAAAAGCTGTTGAACTGCTAGAGCATTTCTGGCATCTGACAATTCCACATGTACAGCTACCGAACTTACATAATGAAAAAATCAATCTCCATCAGAAAAATCAGCTTTAATGCCAAGCACAGTCCTGGATGCAGCTCAGGCTCGCTGACTGGATTGCAGTAACACACAGAAGCATGACAAGGTGGACGTCACAACTATTACAGCACCTCTTGCCCACTGGCTAAGCTTCAGGTGGCTACTGCTTCCCATCCCATACTCCTGTAAATCCCAGGGTACCTTTTACAGGAGCTTACTAATGGCTGCCTTACTGCTACAACCCTGAGCAGCAGAGGAATAAAGCAGCACACTGGGTTCTTCCGAAGGGTAAGATTAAGAGATTTAGAGGGACACGCTACAATTACAGAAGAATTGATCTTGCTTCACTTCCCATGAAGGCAGCATGTTTATATTTGCTTATTCTGCTGTAAACAGGAAAAAATAGCAATCAGCTCAGGAAACAGTCAGCTAGAAGAACTGCCAACATGGCCTTTCAATGGATTTGATACTTGCATTACCACTGATTCCAGTACCCCCTCCTGGAATGTAAATCTGTAATTCACTCAACAAATTACATTTTTGTCCCTTGGAGACAAGGGAAAGGGTTTCCTTGGCTCAAACCAGAAGTTACCACAAATTTCAAGATGGAAATAAAGACAAGCACAGAGCAGCACTGTTTCATCTGACTAACTGTTTAGAAAACCAATCTATTCCTGAGAAGCTGCTGCTGTTTGTAAAGTGCACTGCAAAAACACAAGTGGGATGGGTTACTCTAATCCTGAGTACATAGGACCAGCCAAGCTGGGTAAGAAGGCAAGCAAAGGCAAAGCAGGCAGCCCAATCTCTAATGGCATTTTCAAGGATACAAAACTTCTCTGAGGAATAGAAGTATTCTTAAAATAAAGCTCTAAAGTTTCCCAAATTGCAGTAAATTTCAAGAGGCTTGGCAGCACCAGGACTGGCAGGATGCCTGCTGCAAGGCCCCTCCTGGAACCAGCCTCTTACATTCTATCCCACTGGTTTTCACTGTAGTTGTGTCATGTGAGCACAAGAGCCTAAGAACACAGCATCAACAGCCCCTCTGAAAACAAGTGACTTTAAAAGATGTTGAATAAGATTAGTGTAACTGAGGAAAAATACTACAGACCAATTTCCATTAACTTAAATAAAGCAAAACTACTTCTAAATCTATGAAAAAGACAACTCAGTTCTTGCTGAAGCAAATTTAAGGAGTAAAATCAAATTGCTTGGATAGACATACTTGTAAATCCTGAAATATTTGTGAAGAAGTCAGGCCCTGAATGCAATTCTCAAAGGAAGACAAACCAAGAGAACTGGACCCTCCTATCATAGGTAGAAAGCTGGAAAGTAATTTACTTGACCACAGCCATTACAAATACGGAAGTCAGTCTAGAAACACAAAATGTCTCACCCATGAAATGAGAACAGTAACTTGTGCTCTGTGCTATGACTTGGACCTGGCACTGCCTTCAATAATGATTAACAATGCTCTGCACCAGCTAAAGCACAATTTTAACATTATCTGAAGTTTCCTTGTCTGAATTCTACTCCTATGTGATTCTGAACTCTTCCATTTAAATTAGGTGATTTAAAATTCAAAGAAACTTCTTGACAAAAACATTTCAACTCCTACTTACAATCGGATAATTCTTCATTTTCTGATGTTGCTAGCACATCAAACACTTACCAGCTCTGTAAGATAACCTGGAATGCCTCTGTGTGAGCAGTGCTTTTGGAGGCCTTCTAGGTACCCTGAGAGCACTCTGCATACATTATCTTAGCAGACTTTTCAATCTAAACTAAACAGGGTCCGGGGGAGAAGTCTTTTGTTAACATAACTGAGTGAGGCAAGCACACAAGTACTTTGGGAAGCAGTGACCCTACTTGATTTCCACTGGCTCTCTGCTGTATGGCTTTTTGGGAGGGGGGCTTTGCCCCCTCACAGTGAAATTGGTCATACTGACCTTTTTTGTAGTATGGGAGCATGTAAGGCCTTCTCTCCTCTGTCCGATCATTTCCAAGGCATTTATGATCTTTAAGATAATTTGCCTCTCTTGGCTAGAATTGGAAAGATGTTCAAAGACCAACTAAAGCAACAACCACAGTAAATTTCCTGGGGAATAATGATGGAATTTTGTTTCAGTGTCTCAGGGTAATTCTGCAAAAGGTTTTGAAGTCCAAACAGGACTCTGATGCAGCCTTTGAGGACTTGGATGTAGTTTTAACTGGCTTAAAATATCCAATGAAGGTGACTCAGTTTTTGAGAAGATGCAAAGGAATTAAAAAAACACAAAAAAATAGGGCAAGTTGGCTCACCAGAACTGATCTGAGTGCTGGATGCTGATATACAAAAGCTACATTACCTACAAAGATTACAGGAATCTCATCTTGACCACTGAAAGGAAAAATGAATTGATGACACGAAGGTTAAGCTGTATATGAGAACTGATTTACAAGACAAAAGACTAAGCTGCAATACAGATTTCTCTTGGATACAACTCCCCATTGATTATTACAGTCAAGTCAGTCACTTTCTTCCAGTATTGTTAATATAAATATTAACAATAAATAATATAATATTAATATAAAGCTTCTCCTCACTGGAGTCATCCTGTACTCTGGCCACTGAAATGATAAAAGCAGTGTTTCAAATCTAGGAAAGTCTCACCAGCCCCTGGCATTCTGGCAGAATCCAGCTGAGAGGCTCACAAGCCAAAGAGGCTTTTGCTTCACTGGGCTGCTACAGTGGAATTTAAGAGAATTTTAGATTGCAATGGCAAAATAGAAGTAAACTTTTACTAGAACTCAATGCTTTGGCAAAAATCTAAGGCTAATAAGGTTAAGAAGTATTTCCATTAAAAAGAGAAGTGTGGTAGCAGCATCTAGGAATTTAAAATGTGCAGGGTTTTTTCAGAGTTGGGAGTCTTATTTGCTTGGCTTTTGTTTGAGGGTTTTTTTGTGGTTTTTAACCACTTCAGCAGAAAAGACTATCATAGAAGTGAGCAACAGAAAAAGTTTTTCAATGAAAGCCAAACCTGAATTTATCTGTTTTGCAATTTTTCCTGCACTAACAATACTGTTCCTGTAGTCTTTGCACTTTCTTGAATTTCATTTGTAGAAACATTTACATACATATCCTTAAATTATTATTATTATCCACTTACTTTCCCTCTGTGAACAGAGGACTGGAAGAAATAGTCTTTATAATGTTTCCCTAAAAATCTCTGTCACATGTTTTACATTAAGGTTCTAAAATATGTTTAATAAAAATACACCTAGAGTATGGCAAGTAACCAAATCAGTATTATGGCAAAGTAAGGCTGTGAGAGAAAGCATCAAAAGCATCAAGTTTCTCAAAAAACTGATTATGCCATGTAACATTCTTTATGCACAGCACAGCAAAGGCAGTCTTGGGATTTTCCAGGGCTGAAATTCAGAGAGGCAGTCTGGCATTTCACCTGTCAACCTGGAACAGGAACAGTGGATTTTTATCTGGGGATTTACTCATTAGTACAAAGAAAGAACAGCACATACAGCACTCAGGTAGCATTAGCACCTCTCGGTACTGTTCATCATTCCAGGACAGAGTTTTATTGTGCAAGATGTTCTGAAAGCTGTTTCTCAGGCTTGGAGTCAAAGCTGGCATTCTTCATGGATGTAGAAGTTACATTTTTCCAGCATGCAAAGACAATACCTCAGAGCAATGTCACATTTTACTGCAACTTCAGGCTTAGATCCAGAAGCTCTCGAGAAATTCTCAGGCTCAGCATCACTATATTTAAGGACTCTTCATCATGGTTGTTCTGAGCGATCATGATGTTCAAAATTTGCAAAGGTCTGAGAGAAAATAGTCTGAACTTCAGCAAGGAGTCCCACAAATTTTAGGGCAGCATCAGTCTCCCTATTTTCATAACTTGTACTACAGGACGTCACCCTTTCAAATTTCGGAAAAAAACCCTGCAAGTCAAATCTCACCTGCCAACAGCAGCACAAAGCAAGAATCAAATGCGCAAAGGAGATGCAAAACAAAGGGGAAGCATCTCCCAGCAGAGGGACTGAGAGGCAGTTCCTACCTGAAGTGGAGAAATGCATTAAGAACTAACAAAACATAGATTTACATCTCCCTGTGCCATGGAAATCTCTTAGGAAAATATTTCAGAGAAACCATCTGTGATACCTGGGAGTATAAAGGCCTGCTTGGCGAATGCAGTGCCAAATACAAAGTGTAGATATTTAGAGACTTCTGAGGACAGCAGCTGAAAGGATAATTTGATGGGTCAGCATCTCAGCTGCATTAACTGTACAAGCAAATTTTTCCCTTGGAATAAATGGCTGAACAAAGACTCATTAGAGACAGGGACTAAGAGTACTACTTAAGCAGCCCTGTAAGATAAACCCATTTTCCAAAGAGGCTGGAACCCAAGTGTCTCATCATAAGTAAATTTTATGAAAACAAATCATGGGGTTTTTTGTTTGAAAACACAATCTTCTTGTACAACATCAGTATCCATTTGTTCCTTTCAAATCCACAAAAAACTCGAGCAGTGACATTTACTTTTGATTAAAAGGCTTACAGAAAATTCTGATTTTAGAAACAGCTATAATTAGAACAGAGAAATTAACATTTTTCTCCTCTGAAATTTTATTTCTGGATTATATTAGCAGAAGCTATTTGTAGGGAAAAAAAAACCAAACCCAGCTTCTCCAACATTTGCAAGGCCAGATTGAAACCCTCTCTTTCCTATCACAATGAAATACATCTGGCCCGAGTCTTAAAATGTAACAACTTCAGTGAGTTGATAAAACTTCTCGTGCTCCAAAATGGAGGACCAAAATGTTCCAGAGAATAGTGGCAGTGTTTTGAAATATTTATTCCAACACAAGTGACTCTTTGGCATTAGACTTTTTCAAAACAAAAGGGCTAACAGCAACCTTCCAGCAAAGTTATTCCTTTTGTTCTTCACCAACACACAGGACCCAACCAACCACCAGGCAAGTCTAATTTTGCAAAGGATTTTAACCACCAGAACTTGCTCAGCAGCTGCCACGTGTACAGTTTTACTCATATATATATGAGTACACACACATCCCACCCCCCACCCTGTACAGAAGAAGGGGATATCTAAAAACTGAAAACAAGAGCAGAAACAAATATGCAGAGGCTCTCCCAAAGTCAGTTATCTGACTGGCACTCCATGGGTGCCCACAGCCTCTCCCTCGAGTCGTGCATCCTCAGATAAGATGGAGCTTGAGAAAGATCCAAACTGCCTACTAACACATTCAAAAGCAGAAAAAGGAATTTCTCATTTCTTAAGAGCTACTCAAATGTGAGCACTCAGCTCTGTAATTGTGGGCTGATCTGGAGGCTCTGTGGGAGGATACCTGCCTTCCAAGCATAGATACTTATTCTCAACACACCAAAAAGGTACAGATCTTCTGTTGGAAAAGAAAAAAAACCCCTCTACCTCTGGCAAGAGATCAAGGGCTATAAAGCTCACTTCAGCAGAGATAGGAAACACCAGACAGGACCACAGAAGTGAGTTTAACTGTTAGATTTCAAGTCAGTTTAACTGTTAGGTTTCCAAATCAGTGGTATCGTTCAACAAATTCCTAGGTACACTGCGAAAAGAACAAAACATTGAAGTCAATTAAAATTAAACATCACCCACATATTCCAAAGGAGCTCTACTGACCTGCATTAGTGCTGAGCTGGCTGTCCTGGGAGCAGTTTTCATTGCCATCAGAGGTTGACTGTAGTGAAGCAGCTGGTACAGCTCGACTTCGCTTTTTGTTGGCCTTCCTTTCTGCTACCTGCCACTCTTCATCTTCGTCCTCGCTCTCGCTTAAGTCATCAAACCCAAAGTACTTGATTTTGTAATTGGAACTCCCAGAACTTCTAGAGGCGCCTTCATCTCCCCCTCCCTCGTCTTGATCATCAAACCCAAAAAACTCCAATTTGACATCCTTCTTGGATTTGGTATTGCTGGGTCGGAACCTGGTTGTAGTTTTCGTGGTGGCCATGTCAGCTTTTTTCCTCAGGCGCCCAGCTTCGCCCAGGTCGGTGGGGGCTGCCGAGGTGAACTCATCCATGCGCTCCATGGTGTCCTGGATGGTGACATTGCAAACTGACAGGCAGGACGGGTGCAGAACTGTGTAGTCTCTAGTCCGTCCAACCGTCCCTCTAAAACTGGTCCCACTACTTAAAGAAACTTTTTTTCCTGGGTTCAGACCATCATTATTTGACTCATTGTTTGCTTTGGATAAAGACTGACTAGTGCCATCCATTAGCTTGTCAAAATTTGTTGCCCCCTGCAGTTTTGCTTTGTTGGATCGACAGTATGTCCTACAGTTGCTTGGCCTAGGAATAGTTTGCACGAGTTCTTCACTAATGGCTTCCTTTGGATTTTCACTATCTTCTTTATCACACTCCTCATCCTTGCTCTTCACCTCTGAGAGATGTTCATTGTCAAAAGCTAATATATACTCTCCAGTTCTGGTGTCTTCAGTTTCATCCTCCCATTCATACAAGTGAGTTCTTAGTGGCCCCTTGGTCTGAGATGTTTCTGATGGAGAATCTGTTTTTCCCACGTGGGAGTCCCAAGAATCTGGCAAGTCCTTGGCTTCAGTGTTGCATCCAGAAGCGTCTGTGGTCTCAGCATTGGTTTTATTACTGTCTCCAGCATTGTCATAGATGAAATGACTGTTCCCATTATCTTCTTTCAAGTTCTGGATTTTATCTATAAGAAAAGATATATTTATTACTAAAAGGAAGTATTAAAAAAAGTCGCCCATATGGGCAACTTTGGAAAGTAACAACATAACAAAAAATACTCAGCGATCACCGATAAAGAACATTAGAGGTCTTTATCCAGCTGGTTTATACTTTTTAAGCCCTCCAATTTAAAGGTTTTGCTATCACAGTCTTCTTGGAATTTCCACCCCAAAAAAACACCTTGAAGTATCACTCTGAAAATATGTGCATCATGTAAAAGACAGTGGTAAACCCTTAATACAAGCACTTATTTAACAAGGCAAATTACACAAAAAAAGGAGAAATTCTGTGGTGAAATTTTCACAAAAGACAATTACTGAAGTTTCACACACAAGTGATTTACAGCGAATAACTAGAGATAAAGAACAACTACAAATTCTCTTATTATGCAAGAAAATAATTTATTCTTGTACCCTTAACAAGAATAAAACAGCAAACAACTTCAACTGTCACTTCATTTTGCGTTTCAAATGAAAATATTTGGACTCACCAAAGAAATATAGAAAAATGCACTTCTCATCACAGATTTTATTTTTATCACTTCTGAACTTCAGGTTTATGCAATGAATTTCTGCATGTCTGAAGAAGAGCTGCTGCCAAAAGCTATTCTTGCACTTCTCCAACCCACAGCCACACTCACATCTTACACTGTCCAGAGAACATGTTCCACTATAAGAAGTCAGTTTTTGTAAGGTTTGTTTCCAGCCAACCAGCACTCACACAATAGTAACTCCAGGAAATAATGCAAGTACTAAGTCTTCCACCTGCTGTCCTCTCAACTGGTAGGGAAACCATTCCTTTTGTTCTCCCTGAACACCAACAAAAGCTTGGTGGATATAGTACCAGACTTTCAGGATGACTTCATCTGCCATGCTGTGTTGCTGACACCACACACACATGCACAGACACCCAGCAGTATGAGAGGGTTTTTTCCAGGAAACAAGGATTTCTTGGAAATTTCTGAGACAGTATCACCCAGCACAGGAGGCCAGGTGCAGTGCCTGCCGTTAGTTACTGCCGGCACTGAAATGGCTGCCTGGGCCACGAGAGGCAAGATAAGAAGTCTGACAATGCACAAGGTCGTGATGCGCAGAAGAGCAGCACGGGATGGGATAAACTGGAGACACAGAACAACTGGGACAGCGCCAAGTGACAACAGAAACGTTAGAGGAGAACGTGCTTAGAAGGCACGTGCAGAACACTGCAGTGATAAAAGGGGCTCCACTGGCAGAAGGCAACCCCAAAGGTTCAAATATTTCAGGCAGCAAAGGCTTCCTAAAGTCATCAGTAAAATGAAGGCTAAAGCATCTCTTTAGCACTAGTCCTGACCACATTAAATGTCATCAGCTTCCATTTACCCACGTGGCACAGAAGTTTCACAGCACTGACCAGAAGATTTCACCCTCCTGATGAGGGAAACGAGCATCAGCCCTGCTCCAAGGACTTTGGCTCCCTTGTTTTCAAATTAAAATGGCATCATCTAAATGCCATCTTTGCACATATGGTTTATAGAAGATTTTTAAGGTACTGAAAACTCTAGTAAAAGAAATGGCTACCAAACCCAGTTTGCAGGAATTTTGTTTAATCTTTGCTAAAATTCCTCAGAGAACCAGGACAAGTAATATCTGACAAACTGCATCTACGTTTTCTGGAGTCCAGCTGAGGTCCTTCACAGAAGCTATACATACTGAGCTAGAAATAAGAAAAGCTTTTCACAGAATATATGAAATACAAAACTCAAACCTAAATCCCTCAAAGAGCAAGGAACCCTAACCCTGCCATCTCCAAGATGGAATCTTGGTTATTATTTTTCAGTATCATTATGTTATACAAGCAATATTGTTATTCCCATTTCAATCTCATGCTTGCCATAATCCAAGAGGCACAACCAAAACGAATTTTTCTGTAATCAGGGAGGGAGTTTGACAGTGTACAGTGTGTTCCTTTCTCCCATATGTTTAATATTATTGTGAAGCTGAAGATTACCACAACACTTAGACATGAAAAACAGCAAATTAAATTTAAAACACTTTCAGACTTCCTTACTAAAATACACTGTTTCGCAGTCTCGCCATTACTGTTCCATATCTAAGGGAACTTCTTGTTTCTCCTCATGGGTAAATGTGATCAAAATCACTTTCTCCAGTCAGCTCAGCTGACTAATAAGTAACAAATCCATTCTAGCCCAGTGAAATGGCTTTATTGATGCTTGGTTTATTACACTCCCGAGAAATGTTAAAAGGCAAAGAGCACTAACAGCTCTTTATGTTCACAGCAGGACTCGAGCTGCCTTTGTGCAACCCAAGCATCAGCAGCTTTGAACCTTGAGTTGTCTGAGAAGATTCAGTAAGTACCAACAAAGTCTTGCATCTCAATTTTACCTTTCACTTCCTAATTTAATACAGCACACCAAGGCACTCCTAAATAGCAAAAAAGTGCCAGTGAACCTCCCCCTTGATTCCACGCTACTTCAAAAGTCTTAGTAACTGCACCAGGGAGGTTTTTCCATCTCCAATGATAAAGTTGATGGAAAAGGGAACCACTGAACTCTTTTGTGTACACCAGGTAGAAAGTTTGGCTTTAAATCTGGATCATCATAATGCATTACTGGAAAACTAAGCAGTGACACTCAGAGGAATACCTCCTCTAAGGATCCTTTCTCAAGCCACTGTTCTCATCTCATCAGTGGGTCAATAGCTGTCAGCCTGAACCTTCAATACCAGAAAGTACTGCTAATCACTCCCTAATTGTACAGGAACTGCAATTCCAATAACGCCGAGTTTAAAAATTACAGTATTTATTGGCAGCAACTACTACAGCAGAAGCTAGCATGACCGTAGGAAAAAAATATGAGAAAAGGAACTAATTTGTGAATTACCAGATATTCTGTAGTCCACAAGAGGCATGCAACTTCCTATTTTTAACTGCAGTTAGGCTCTTTTGGGGCTCAAACACCACAATAACTCTTCCAAGCAATTTAAAATCAGCAAGAGTATACAACTCCCCTCCCCAGGTACAAACACTGTATACCTAGGAACCATAACAATATTCTGTGGTAATCATGATTTATTTTCTGTTTAAATCGCTAAAAGTTGCTTTATTTCATGCTCTACTTTATGTTACTTAACAAGACAGAGATGTCTTCAGCATTGCTGATGAATTAAAAAAAAAAAACAACAAACAAAGTAAAACTTCCACTCTTCCCCACAAAATATGAGATGTTTTCACACACACACAGATGCATATTACTAAATCTGTAAAACTGTATTTAAGTGATGGAGATTATTATTTCAAGTAACCTCAGTAAAGTTATCACTGGAGACAAAATTTCAGGTTCAGACAATGCAAGACAGTAAATTTACATAAGGCAATACAGTTTACACTCTTCCATAATATATATAGATACATGCAAACACTCAAACAGCAGGAATGTAAGAGTTGTCAAAAACCCACTGCTTTTTCAGTAACAAACCTTAAAACGTAACAAATATGCATCTATACTTCTATGGATTAGACTAGATGGATATAAAGACAACATTCTGTTCCTATCTTATTTTAAAAAAACACTTACTATAAGCACTCACTTAGAGTGAGTTAGATGGAACAAAAGTTATTATACACATTCGACAATAACAGTAAACGCCTCATGACTACCACAGGTAGCCAGTGGTACTACCTCCTCCCTTTTCATTTTTAAAGTCATGGACAAAATGAAGAATGCAATACTAGAATTAAACAACCCCCACTTTTTTTTTTTTAAGTGAAATTAATTTTTTTAGAGATAAGAAACCTACATCCTTCAGCTCAACATCTGACAATTCTGATACGAAAATGTCTCACATTTCAACTTCATTTTTTCTTTAAGTACCTACAACAGTAAAAGTTTGACAGAGGAAACAATGAGGTTTAGAGAAAAGATAAAAAACTCTCTCTGCCAAATACTGAAGCTGTAAGAGTTAACAACCCATACCCTGATCCTTCAGGTACAACACGTACCCAAATGGAATCCAGAACAAAGTGAAGTAATCCTTTAGGAAATCAAACACTCTCCTGGGCAAGAAAACCAAGCCACCATAGTCCATCTATCCTCCAGCCTAGTCCCTGTTTCACTTTGCTTTCATTTCCAATTCAACTTACAAGACTCAGTCACTGGGCTCCAAGTCTGCAAACATCATTTTCAGCTCCATAAAAGCCAAATCATCATTAACAGTCGAACACTAATTGCCTACAGTCAAACACGGCATGTTTTAGTTAACTATTCAGCGGCAGAGCTGCAGAACCTTATCTGCTGTTTTTATGTTACTCAGAGCACAGAGCAGGATCTTGGTCTCCTACTGTAAATTTCTACCCTGAACAGATTCAGAGCTCACAGGGCAAAGCTGGCCCACAACTCAACCATCGTCCTCCCAGGCTCCTCAGGGCCAGCCTGTGGCTGGGCAGGGGACAGCGCTGCAGCGGATCACACACCGCGACATGTGCCGGCTCCATGTGCCGGCTGGGGCTCACTGCTGCCTGCCCAGGGATTAGGGACCAGCTCAAACCTCCTCTGCCTTCCCACCACGCAGGCAGCAGGGAGACAAGGGCACAGATGACACCTGGAACAGCACTGGGCCTTTGAGAGCTGTCTTTGCCATGCTGAGTTTGAACAAAACCAGTTGAACAGCACAAATGTTAGGAGAAAACTGAAGAACACAGAAAGACAATCAATATTTGGCTTGGTATGCTAAAAAACCATGTCACAATGTCAAAATACTATCACATATGCAAAATAAATGCTTACTCCTTCCTGTGCTCTCATGGAGGAGTTGCCGGTGTTACATGTTAGTCCTACTAACCTGAACTTTGGGTTAGTTTTCTCTCTTAATTAGAGCCAAACAAAGTATCCTTCAAGCTATAAACAAAAGGCAAATGGCCTTCTATAGCCTTTGCAGCATGAAACCTTACACTCCTTCATTGCTGTGGAAGTAGCTGTACAAGCCTTCACTGCAATACTGAGAAAAAACATTATTACTATTCACAGGAAACAAACAAACAAACACACCATGTATCTTTTAGTATTAGCCACAATGCACATTCATTTACTATTAAACAAATATTAAAAGGAGTCAGAAGCAGCGAAATCTTGAGAGCAGGCAGGTGGCAGGATGCCAATTTTACATCCTTCTTGATTTCTCTTCCAGCAGACACCAAGACGTGGTGGCAAGAAAAGGAAACACCAAGAATTGTATGCAGGGCCTTCAGAGCCCTCCAGCTACTGAGAGCACATACAATTAACAGGCCACAGCTCAGGGACAGATCGCTGACACAGGATGGAGGGAACAGTTTGTTAAGCTCATTATGAGCTGCTGCTCTGCCTCATGTCCCTGAGCACTTGGAAACATTTATTATGGCTCCATTTACACCACCACCAATGTTCTCAAGCGTAAAGCTACATCACTTCACTCTGCAACTTGCAGCTGACCAGGCTAAAGGAAAGGTGCTTGTATCAGATCCCTTATTTCCAGGAAGAGAGCCCAACTGAGACACACACAGTGTCACCTCTGGTTTGGTCAAAAAACCAGGAACTGCAGAGAAGTCATGCTTTTTTCCAGATTACAGAACAAATTTCATTATGCATTGGAAATGAAATGTTTTGATTGGTAAGACGAAAAGGTTGCAGACTAAACTCCTTTGATACATTTTCTGTCTGACTGAACTGGAAAATTCAGAAAAAAAGCCCATGGAAACAAAACACACAATTTATGAAATGAGCAAAATTTATTTGAATTAAGTATCCATTAATGCCTATGAGATCCTGAAAAGAACTGCCTGTTTGCAGGTATGAAGAGAAGACAGGAAGATTTGACTCCCAAGATCAGTTTCATGGTTGACAATCTCTAAAATAGCTAAAATTATAGAACCACATCCATAGCTATGATTACAAATTCTTACGTTTGAATTCTAAATTCAAATTCTAATTGAATTCCCAACAAGTCTGCATGCAGGTGGGACAGACAGTGTTTGAGTCTTTGCAGATGTTTTCAGTGGCACCTTTTGGAGAAAAAAATTCACAGAAAACCCTACAGTGATGGGAATTAACTGACTGCCATGACAGCACTATTTTCCTGAAGAATCCTTTGCCCATTTTGTTTCCTTTTCCAGCACTCTGAATATCAAAATTCTAAGGCAATTTATATGAAAAAAAATGTTTCTCACACAGTCTTAACTAAGTTCTCAGTGACACTGTGTCTCCATTTCAGTTAGCTGTTCTTCTAAACACGAGACAGAAGATACCCCAGACACTTTTTCTATTCTCAAATCACCTGGATGCATCTATCAGTCTGCTAACTCACTGTTCAGCATCTCCAACAGACCATTCCTTTCATTCCCTGTGCCTAACAAGATTTTTATGTTTTCAGCACATGCTGCTGCCACAACATCCCGCAGTGCCTTGGCTGCAGCCCGGGAAAGGCTGAACCCTACCCACAGCATCATTGCTTCTAATCCTGCAGCCCTGTTTCAGCCATACAAGTAATTCCTCATACACTTTTTTCCACTGGGAAGATGTGCTACCAAGGGGGACTCTGAGAAGTTATGTCATGCTGGTACACTTGGCAGCAAGTGTACAACTTTCTGGAAAGTCCTTGTATATATTTAAATGGAAGTGGAAACCTTTCAAAGGGGTACAGGCTGACACGGCCACCTCCCCTCTTGTGCAGAAAATATTCACTGAACTAATCCCTTGCCTTTATCTCATTTTTAATGAGTATTTTTAATGGTATAAGTGGGGAAAAACACGATGGGCAGAAGAGCTGCTGCACTTTGTAGTACAAGAGTTGTCAGAGCCTGAAACATTGGAAAGCCCAATGAGAGACACATTCCTCCTCGTTCCAAGCTCAGAAGGGCAGAAATAAACAACTCCTAAGTGCCATGGGCAACACACACACCAGGGGCTCACACACACCAGAAATACCTGTTGTCACCAACTTCTCTAGGGTGAGCTGCTATGGAAAAAAATTAAAGCATGCTATAACACAGCAACGTTAACAATTGTCAAAACAAATGTACACTTAGGTAAGTCAGCCTGAATTGAGACAGTCCTCATGAATGTGTTGAAAGTCTTTAATAAATACAGAGCAGTTTCTTAAATGAAAATATGAACTAAGTTTGAACTTGAAGAACATTTTCCATCCAATTAATAAGACCTCAGCAGTTTGAGTCTGAAATGGCTTCCTGACCAACTGGTTTCTGCTTGCCTGCATGCTTTGGCCCACTTGAGAGGTATGAACCTTAACTGGGTTTTTTTTCCTTCTCAAAGCACTGACCAACTGGTTCCAATGCAAAGTTACTTCAGCCTTTTAACCTTGAAAACTAAGAAGCACTCCAAAGTATGCTCTTTTAAAAACTGCTCATTGTACAAGGCTATGAAGAAAGAAGGATTTTAAAAGTATGGATTGCAAAATTCACTGTTGTGTAGGAAAAGGAAATAATAGATAAAGGGAAATAAGTTCCATGTTCTCTGTACATGGACATACATAGTATGAACTGCCCTGTCATGTTGGAGAAATTAGATTCTTTCCTAAACACTGGGGTATTTTTCTGTATTGCCCTTTTAGCAAACAAGTATGAACACTGAGATTTAAATAGAATTTCAACTATTTCAGACTTCTGAAAAACACCTCAGGAAAAACCAACAAGCCACCACTAAAGAAGTAGCAGATGAAAAAAAAAAAAAAGAGAGAGAGAGATAACAATAATCACACCAGTTTGAACATGGGGTACTAATACAGCAAGAAAAACCTGTGTGTAAGGATAAAGGGGATACCTCCAAAAGGGCAAAACTTACCAAAAAGCAACTACAGAAGAGAGGACCTGTGGATAAACCCCAGCTATCTACTTCATGTGGACAAACCCATCACAACTTCTACCAACCAACCAAACCTCGTAACACTGAAATTCTATGGGCACACATGTTTTCTGGCAGACCTTTCCCCTTCTCTGCTATCAGTTTCTTAATGCTTTGACCCAGCCAGAGCACAGCTGCAGTTCTTTTTAATCATGGCTGCTGCCAGCTGTCTCCTAAGACTGCCAAATGCTCAGGCCTCATTCAGGTTCCCCCAACCCTGCTCCAGTTTTGGACATAAAATGACTAAACTGAAATTCCTTCTCACAAAGTAAATAACTTACTCTCAAAAACTCTGCAGAGGAAGAAAAATACTACTCTGGCCTAACTCTTATCTTCAATGTCCATGTCAGTGTTAAACACAAACCAGAAGTTTAAAACCAATTTGCAGGGAATACCCTGACCGATCTGGTGGCCAAATGCAATTATGTAACAAACCTGCAGTTGGGAATTTGAAACTGAACTCTAAAGATAGGGCTCCCCACCCACATAAGCAGGATGCAGAGGCTTTGCACACACAGTCACTAAGGTACTGTCAGGATAGTATGTCAGGAACAGACTGGATGACTTCAACCATCTCCTTCCTCAAGGGCATCCATTTTCTGCAATTTACTCTCTGCTTTTCCAGCAACCAACCACAACTGGATCCTGCATCCCGGGCCAAGGAGTAGCTGAGTGTGTTCAGCCATATCCCTTTGCTCCTGCACTGCAGCAGCACAAGTTCTTAAGAACTACACTTGCCATTTTGATTTGCTACCTCTAAGTGCACCGGCCCCAAGTGAAAAATGAGGGCATTAAGAACTACCTAGAAAAACAAAAGAATCAAACAGCAGTCAACAGACAAATGCTCTCTTATAGCACCAAGAGCAAAACTACTGCCAGAACAAAACCTGTTTGAATAGCAGTACATAGTAACAAATGACAAGATGAGGAATAGCTGTTTTCATTATTGCTCTAAATGTTAAGGGGAAAAAAAATAATTTGTTCTTTTAATCTTAAAGAGCCTCCTCAAAGGTCACTGCCAACACACCAACCACAAAATCTGTACTTAACATTACAACACAGCAGAAAGGGACACAATTCCTATGCCCTTCTGTAGTCTGGAAAGGTATTTTAAGTCATTCTATTTTTCCACAGCAAGCAAAACACATTTTCAAGAAATAAATTCATAGGCTCTAAAACAAAGCAGATTTAATCCATGCCCAATTAAAATACTTCTCCATTAATGCATGATCAAATGCCTAATTTTTTTTTCGTTCAGAATTAATGCAGAAAAGGAATATTGTCTCACAGTCCAGAAACATGAAGTATGCAGAGATGAGAAACATCTCTCTACCCAAATGCCTTCTCTGATCAAGGGTATCAACCCCTTGGACCAGACCCTCTGAGGGCCTGAGTTACAGAGCTCAGCACTGTGTACAAAAGCAAAAGGCAGCACATCATCACAGCATCCAGAGTCAAAATGCAAGCTCACACTACAGTGCCAGAAGTATTCCATGAACTGAAATACCCAGAGTAGGCAAACTGCCTGTCCAAAGTGAAACATACTGGTCCAGTCATATAAATGCCATACCAACTCCTAAAATTGAAACTTTGACAATTTTCCTCTGAAAAATTGTACTACATTAATTCAACCTACAAGCTAACAAATATTCTAGAAGAGCAAACTTACAAACTCTGCTCTGCAAGGCCATGGTTTTATGCCAAAGCTCATGTACAGATGAATACAGCATGAAATACTATTTGGGTTTATGCCTTACAGAATAAGTTCAACAGTTAAAAAAAAATAAATCCCACCAGACTGTTTCAAAAATCCAAATGTTGCTAAGAAGGTTTTCACCTTACCCTACTCTTACACCTTACCCTTTATGAGATTCTCTCATAAAAACCCCATTTTCTAACTAGTTGCATTTCTGCTTTATATCAATTACCAGTGTGATATTTTTTCTAATGACACAACTTACTTTCTAGCTATCAAGTTCTCCCTACCTTCACAAAGATGACCTAACAGTAACTATTAACACTGAAGAGTCTTTCATTGTTTCAAATTTACCTAAACCCCTATCTGCAAATTACCTGCTACGTACAGGATTACTCATAGACACTCTTCAGACAGCATTAAGTCTTGATCAAGCAACATTAGGGTAAGATTATGAGAAGCTTTCCACATTAAGAGCTTCCCAAAGCCTTTAAAATGAGATTGTTACAAGCACTAGCTGAAGGCTATTAAAAAAAAAAAAAAAAGACCAGCAAGTTCTACCATTTTAAATATAAGATACAGATCCTTAACTGTGTTACATGGCTGCACAACTACTAAAACAAATCCCCAAGTCAAGTGCTTTTTAATACCAAACATTCTCAAAAATTAAGTGACATTGCATCACCTTCATTTTAATGCCCAAGGAAATGGCCACTGAGGCAGGATAATACAGAATTAACTGTACCTCTCAGTTTGTGCATAGCCACGGTAAGTCACATTTTTCAACTCAGCCTAATTCTTAGCATTATCTTCACCCAGGTGAAGAATTAAGATACAACGATGGCTCACGCTCTCTGGGTGTCCTGAGACCTTTACTCATGCATTGTCTGGGCAGTATGAGGACAAGGACCAGCAAATTGCACTTTAAAACAAATTAACAAGCGCCTTCTTCAACATCAGTACCAACACAGCCTGGTTTCCCGTACCCAGAGATCCAGCGCTGTATGTGGGTTAAGGTTGAGCTCACATTGCAGTCTTCCTGACGCTGGGAATATTCATGTTCTTCTAACTGCCTGCTTCCCCTCCCAGCCCCCACCCCTCTCTTTCCTCATCAGGAACAGTCCAGCTGGCTGTCTCAAGGATCTACAAGTCCTTTGGACAAACCTGGTTGAACCCGGTGCAGTTCAAGAGTCACCAGGAAGGGGAAAGTTATTATGGGGAGGGCGAGGACATGTAAGCAGTTGAGGTACATACACTTACACTCTGCCCAAGTCCCTTCTTCTTCCAGAACTCTACCCCAAATCAATCAAATGAACTCTCTGTAGTTTTGAAAGAGCCTCCCCATTAAACTTTACTCAACAGTCACTACAACAAAGAAGCCTTTGAAGTACCTACATTTACACTGGCTGACTATACACCACTATCTCTAATTGCTCAGTGTGCTGAGCAACTGTCCTCAGAGACAACGAGACAACTTTTATTTATTTTGGATCAGTTTACACACAAGCATAACAGCAGCTTAAACCATCCAAGTTTTATTTACACTAACTGACAAAAAGAAACACTATCACCAAGACTGCAGCCTTTAAATAAGGGTAAGGAAACCAAAGACCCTCCTAGGATGCTCTGCAAAGACTCATTCTCGGCTGAATTTCATTTCTGAAGAAAGATATGAAAAGGGTTTTTATCTTCATTTGACTGGGTGTCAACAGAATGTAATAGAGTCTGAAAGAACAGAACCATCAGATCAAGATACACCTTGTCCTTCACTACTTCTGGCTGAACTGCAATCAGTAACAAATACTTCAGAGAATCTTGCAGAACAGAACTCCTTCAGCAAACCGTTGTTCAACTAACCTCCCCCTCTGCATTCAGACCACCACCACACCCAAAAGCTGGATAGACTTATCCCCCAAGATTCACCAGGTTCCTTCGGTTCAGAGCTGTGTATTTGTGATACACACAGTACTGTCGAGCAAGGAGCTCTAGAATTTCAATAAGCATCAAATTAGCAAGTTTTCTGTGCTAAATATTTTATTATTTTCCACAGGACTGGAATCAGGAAGCACCAGTGAAACTGCTCAAGTCTGTTCCTCTTGGCCTTTCACACAGTATGAATTTTCAGAGCTCTATCACATTTTCTCCCCACAGCTCTCTCACTTTCTTTTCCAACCTGAAAAATACTGTTCTGACAAACGTGTACAAGGAAACCATTTCACTGTAAAACCTGTTCTACTACAATCCCTCATTAACAACCAAGGAAACTCATTACTGTTTCTTTCTCTTAGAAATATTGGAGAACAGACTTACTCCATTTCTTAAAAAAACTATATTCAAACTTTAAAATCCCATAAATTTTATTTCCAGTCTGAAGATGAATCATAGTTATAAACAGCTGCTGAAAATCAAATGAAAGCAAGAAATATTTTAGCAGCAAAAATAAAGAGCAAGATCAAAAGACAACTACACATCCTCCCAATGTGGCTGTCAAACTACAGCTCAGATCAGCATTTCCTGGGTTTTCTTGAATTAGATCCCTAACATATATATTAAAAATAACTGAACTGTGACTAACTTCTAGTATTCGGTATCTTCTTGTTTCCTGCATCAACAGTTGAACAAGTACACTTAAATTTCTAATCCCTGGGTTAACTATATTTGAGAAATGAAAGTTATGTAAGTTCTTCTCATTAAAATTGATTTTGATAACCCAGGGCAAGTCAGTAGGTGTCATCTTCATCTAGGTTCATCTAATGTGATCTTCTACCCAATTATAGAAGCTGTGGTTTAATCAGCCCATTATACAAAAGCCTCTCATGAGATATAACAACATCTGATCTTTTCCAAGAACGACTTTTAGAAAATTACAGTGATGTTCAGCTCCATGAGAACTCCCCTTGAAAAGTATTAAGCTACTTTACAAACACTCCAGAGCCCAGAAACACCTCCAAAGGAAGTCTGACAGAATGTAGTTTCACAGGTCTGAAGTTTTTTAGGTACACATTGATAAGGTTGTGTTGTGCTAAATTACAAACAGAAAATGTTTGTGCAGCTGAAGTTCAGAAAACCACTCTTTCCACCCAAATAATGAAACAAAGCATGGCCTAAGCTGTGTCTGCACCTTCCTGGCTGTAAACACATACCCACACTAAATTCTACCATTGACTCACCATTACTCAAAATGCACGTTTAAAAACCACAAATGCACTCAGCAACTGCAGAAAAGGAATGCTGTTATTCCATTTTATGGAATAACTGGACCGAGTGGACTGCACTGAGGCTCCAGCACTGTACCTCCATCTGCAGACACGGATTACAGGGCCACAGGCCTCAGAGCAGCGTGGAAAATGCAGAATGCTCCATCGTGCTTTAAACAGTATCCTCTGCAATTGTCTAAAACTAAAAACTGCCCCACAGCTTTATCAGAACCCTTAACCAGCCCTTAAAAACACAAAGTCTAAAGGGAGATTGGCAGAAACCAGAGGAAAACAGAAGTATATGGACAGTTGAGCAAACACACCTGCAGTTACAAGTTTAGCACTGCTGCCCTTGCATTCTCCATCTTCCACACTTCTGGTTGTGCTCTTTTCTTTCAAGAGAGGAACAGTATTGTCAAAAGGGATGCACTTGCTGGAGGCAACATTTTCTCCACTGTCTGGCTGATTAATTCTGCTGTTTGCTTCAAGTAGAGGAGTGAAGTCCTCAGACTGAGCAGCTTCACCAGGTTCCAGCTGAGAGGAGCTTTTAGCCTGTGACACATTCTTTGAAGACACAGGAAGAGATTCTTCATCGCTGTCAAATCCAAATGGATCCTCTGTTACCTCATCTTCAACTTTGGGTTTCTTAGGAACATCAGAAACATCTGGTTTGACACTGGGCCTCTTCTGTCCTAATTTGGCCATGAAGGTGGTTTCTCCCCACTTTGTACTGAGGGTGGTCCGTTTGTTGGAAAACACTTCATCAAACTTGGAACTGCCATTTCCCCCTTTCCGGCTGTAGGTCTTTCCAAATCGGGATGTCATTTTGGCTCCTGTTTCATATTCTCTGTTGTGAAAGAAAGAAGAAACATCGATTCACCAACCTTCTAGCACAAATGATTGTTACTTCCACCCTTTATTGGCACCAGGCATGTACATGGCACACAAGCAACAGATCCATCATTTGCTTCTTTCTAGACTCACTCATTCACACATGACTGTCATTATGGCAAAAAGTTCTGCACTAAGCATCCACTAAAATAAGTCTAAATTCAGTTCCTTGCACATTTATAAACCAATGGCAAAATGAATCCTTAAGAAAAATCTTCTAAGAATGGTATTACTTTGCTCTAATTTTATACTTTCAAGTATAGAAAGCTCTATCATAAACATCATGAAACAACTCAGCAGTATTTGCACCACAGCTGAACACGCAGCTCCCTCCTGGAGTCCAATAGCAGAGCATGGCATAAAAAACCCTCTTGCCAGGTAAACACAAAAACTGCCAGAATATTTCACATAGCTGTAGATGTATTTTAAGTAGTACTTAATCACAACGATGACAACTCCACCCCATCTTCTTTCTCTCACACTCAGACTCACTCAGCAAGTGTTTTACTTGGTAACATGATGTGGTTTTTGCCATCCATGTCAGTCCTGGTCAGCTCTGGTGCACAGCAACCCCCCATGAGTAAATCTGATTCACTGAGGGGCAGGAACAGACACTGCTCAATCCACCCCAGAACATGGAGGACCCCTTAGGCAGGCCAGTGGAAACCAATACTGTTCCCTGGCTCTTACAAGCACAAGCCCTTCACAGCTTGCGCAGAGGAACAGAAGTGTAAAATCAGCAGATTACACAGGAACACATTTAAGAGCTCCTTGCATGTGTTCTTTTTCTACTTTTGTTTAACTCAAGAAGGAAGATTGACCACCTGGGGGATTTTTACCCAAAAACAAATAGTTCAACTACTGGACAAACGGCAACATGAACCCCAAACCCTAATATCTGTTTTGTGAACCACTATTTCTCTCTTTTTGGCCCAAACTCGGATAGGAAATTACAATTCTTTATAGTCAGCCTGAATCTAATCAAGTTCATCTTTCTCTCTGAAATTCCTCTCCACACTGGAAAAAAGTCTGTTTAAAAAGACAGTTATTCAAGCTTCAGAATCAAAGAAAGCTAGCTTTTGAAGTCTTAACTAAGTTCATATAAAGTATGTGAAAAATAGCAGTTAAAATATTTGTACTGAACTTACCATGATCTAAAACAACTGTTTTATCATTACCCCCTAAATATGTGATATACTGTCATTCCTGTTTTAATTTTCATCTCAACACTCACAGTTTCTCAACCTGAAGTGTCAGTCTTGCTTCTGCCAAAATGGCCAGCCTGCTTTCCAGAAATGTCCCTCTATCACTTCATTCTAGCAAAACTGTCTCACTAATAATAGTCTCCCTCAGTTAGACCAGGCCAGCCTTCACTTGTCACAGGAACCGAGCAATTCATGGGGAGAAAATCCATGGAGAAAAACTTAAGTGAATTAAAATGATCAAATGTGAACTTCAGGAGTTTACCAGGTAGATGGTGATGCACTGCAGAAGAGCTACAGGAACACCCACTTTGGAAGAAGCTCTTCTCCCCAGCAGTCCAGCCAAAGGAAGGTAAAGGCAGGTGTCTGTTTGAGCAGAACTCTGCTGCAACAGCCCACTGTGCACAGGGCTCCTGGCTGCTCCTTGGAGACAGCACTCTTCAATCCCATCTCCTCTTTTCCCCCACACACATCACTGCCAAACTTCTTTTTTTCCTCCTCTGTACGTAGCTCAAATTTTCTATTTTCTATCTACATGTACTTCAGAAAGCAAACAGCAAATGAAATGTAAATTACCAGTTTTATTTTGGTGATGCTTGTAAATATTTGTAACAGCAACCAAAATATTTTAGACCAGAAAGGCCAGGTTTTTGAGCTCTAGAAACTAAAGCAAAATATTTATTCATATCTCAATTTCTAACAACTTAGAGGAAAGAAAAAAATACTTCACTTACCACTAGAACATTTTCCTCCCTTAAACCCTCAAGGCTCAAGTAAATATTTCTTACAATAAGCATAATAAAAAGTACTCAAGTAAGTATTTTTGACACTACATTTGCAGCCTATGCAAAGATAATGACAGATTTAAATTACAGCTTGTGGGTTGCAGTTCCAAAGGGAAAATTCCTTTAGTCAAGAAGAGTTCATTTTCAGAAAGTAGAACCACATTTTCCTGTTTATAAATTTTAAAATTAAGTTCATCTCAAAAGAAGCTTTAAATCAAAATATAAAGCCAAAGTTAATAGTCAGTACAATGTGCGTAGGCTAAAAGATGAGCATTAGGAAAATATAAATATGCCATAAACTCATATCTTAGATTGAAATTAAATTTAAGGAGATAAAAAGGTACCTCCTTACACGAGAGCATGAACAGAACAGAATTTTTACTCTTTACTTACAATTTGCTCTTGATTTTTCACTCAGTTTCAATCAAACACTTGGTCAATTTCACTGTTTCCACTCCCTGCCTCCCTCTCCTGCATCGTGCTGCACCATTTGGAGGAGTGCAAGCGACGGAAATACACGGAAAATCCGAAACACAGTTCTCCCGCATCTCCCAGCCCTAACTCGGAGGAGCAGCTGGAGACAAAAAACCCGGTAATTCCCCAGGAAGCCCATCAGCCGCCCCTACTCATCGCTCCTCTCTACACCGCTCCTCTTACATAATCAAAGGAAAGAAAAATAGGTTAAATGCACGGAGGCAGAAGGAGCTGATGAAATCCCACGGTGACAGTTTCTTTTTTCCTCCCTCCCCCCTGCGCCGGGGGGGTGCGAGCGGAACCGGGTCACCCCACGGCTCCCTGATGTCATTTCCCTTCCCGCCCGGCCGCCTCCCCCGCCCCGCCGCCCCACCGGCCCGCATTACACAAGTGCCCGGGGCAGCCGCGGCCCGGCCGGGCGGCGCAGCCCGCGGAGCCGCACCCCCCGCCGCAGCCCGCGCTTCACCCCCGAGCCAACT